>QJPP01004830.1:0-121153 GCA_003996215.1 Jaltomata sinuosa
TCTGTGACTACTTGCTTCTATTCTGTCTATTACTGCGCTTTTATCTTATATGTGCCCAGTCGGCCTATGATACCTACTGGGTACCTTATGCTTCGCATTTGGTGCTCACCCCTACTCCCTGCATCTTTGGGTGCAGATCCTAGCGTGGGCCATCGCCGTTAGATCGCTGTGATTCGTGCTTGGAGATCTGTTGGGGACTACTTCAGACTGAGGGTGAGCTCTTGGATATCGGAGCTTAGCTTTAGTTTATCTTTTGTTTCATGTACTCTATTACCATTCAGAGACATCTGTATATATTGTTTTGGAGTATTTGCACTCCGTGTATGTAGTTTGGCTCTGTACTATGATACCAGGTCTTGGGGTTTAGTTTAGTTTCCGCATATGTATATATTTATATCCCTGTTATCTATTTTATTCGTCTTGTTCCCTTATTTGCTAGATAGTAGCCCATTACTAACAGTTCTGGGCTACGGGGATTGGTTCATCTACCGGGGGTTGTAGGTGACATCATGACCGAGAAATTGGGTCGTGACAGAATATTGATGGTTTTACTGACAGACAGATTTATACTCTAGCACACAGAATTCTTATGTATAGTACGATTTGCAAGGATAACAAGAATTCTGAAAAGGATACAGCTAACATGATTATTGCTGGATTTACAGGCCAATTAAAAGGATGGTGGGATAATTATCTCTCAGAATCTCAACGAATGGCCATTTTAAATGCTGTTAAGGACGAAAGTGGAATGATTCCAAACGTAGTCTACACCTTGGTCCTAACTATTATAGAACATTTTTCTGGTAGATGGTCAGATAATAGTGAGACCATTAGGACTATGCTCCAAAACCTTAGATGTAAAACCCTCACATCTTTTAGATGGTACAAGGACGTTTTCTTATCCAGAGTAATGGAATTACCCGAGTGTAATAACTCTCATTGGAAATCCAAGTTTATAGACGGACTCCCTGCTTTATTTGCAGAAAGGGTTAGGAAAGCCCTTAGAGGAGATGGGGTGAGGATTAATTACGATGAGTATACCTATGGAAAGCTTATAAGTGTTTGTACCCAAGAAGGTCTCTCTTTATGCAACGAGATCAAGTTGAATCAACAAATAAAGAGATATCACTTGAATGAAAAACAACAATTAGGAGAATTTTGTGAGCAATTCGCAATAGACATGCCTGAATCCTCCAAAAAGACTAATAGACATAGAGGAAAAAGAGATTATAAGGAAAAACCTTATAGGCAACACAGGAAAAAGAAACGTTTTGACAAACGTGAAAAAAGAAAAATTGATTATAAAGGGAAAAAAGGAGTTTTATAAGAATTATAGACCAAATGCTTGCCACAAATGTGGTAGAATTGGCCATTATGCAAGAGATTGCAAAGTCAAGGATAAAATTAAAAATCTTGACCTAGAGGATAATATTAAGGATTCTTTATATAAAATCCCCCTTAACTCTTCTTCAGAAAATTCTAGCCAAAATAATAGTGATGGGGAAAAATCCTCTACAAGTGAAGACTTAAAAGTTCTTCATGAAGAAGATTACATGTCCTCATCAGAGGAAGAATGTACGTCTTGCCAGATTGGCCAACCTTGTGATAATAAAGACAAGGATGAATTCTATCAGTTATATTCTCAGTTCAAAGACTTGAATATCAATGTCATCAGTAATGATAATTGGATGGAAATTCTCAAGATGATTGACGATCCAACGCTGAGATCCCAAATTATTGACAAAATTGGCAATGCTAGTACTTCCACTAATAACACTAGTATTCCTAAAAATAATATCGCCCATCATAATGCTTATACCATGGCAGAAGTAAAGAGACAGTTAAAACTTAGGTCTCAAAGGGATCATATTCCCACTACAATTCAAGACTTGATTGAGGAGATTAATAATCTCAAAAAAGAAATATCTTCTCTGAAGAATCATAATATGGTTCTTGATGAGAGAATTAGTCATATAGAAAATAAAGGTAATGGGAAACATGTGATGGTTGATAATGACCTCCCTGATATCCCTGAAGATAATTTTCCTGATATCTCTAGTGAATTTACTAGTAATAAGAATTTATTTTTAGAAACAATCGAGCTAACTACGGCTCACAAATCTTTGGCAAAAATAACGCTTTTTATTGATTATATCTTAAAAAAAGATTTTGTTGTTCTTATTGATAGCGTAGCTGATTTAAATTGCATTCAGGAAGGATTAATTCCATCAAAATATTTTAAGAAAACTACTCATAGTCTTCGAAATGCTAGTGGTCATAAAATGGATATTGAATATAAAATTCCTAAAGCATATATTTGTATAAATAATATATGTATGCCCGAAAGTTTTGTTTTAATAAAGAACATTTCTAACGAAATTATTTTGGGAATGCCTTTTTTCTGGCATATCTATCCCATAACTCTTTAGGATGAGACTGGAATAACATGTACCTTTGAAGGAAGAAAAATGAGAATAGATTTTATATCTCAACCATTCTCAAAATTCGTTAATGAAGTTAATGATATGATTTCTTTAAAAAATAAACAAATCGATTTCCTTAAAAATGAGATTTGTAGTCTTACTATAGAAGAGACTTTACAAAATCCTAAGATCCAAGGAAAAATTGAAATTTTAAAGAATCAATTCTCCCTACAGATATGTGGAGATCATCCAAATGTATTTTGGGAAAGGAAAAAACATGTGGAAAGTCTTCCTTATGAGGAAGAATTTTCTGAGGATAATATTCCCACAAAGGCAAGACCTTGCCAAATGAATTCATTATATTTGGATTTATGTAAAAAAGAGATTGATACTCTTCTCCAAAAGGGATTAATAAGGCCCTCAAAATCTCCATGGTCCTGCACTGCTTTCTATGTTAATAAACATGCAGAGCAAGAAAGAGGGGTACCCAGACTAGTGACTGGTTATAAATTATAAACCCCTAAATAAAGATAGTGGAGACAGATGCCTCTGATATTGGTTATGGGGGAATTCTAAAACAAATCTCTCCAATCGAAAAACAAGAATACCTCATACAATTTTATTCAGGAAAATGGAATAATAGCCTAAGAAGTTATGCGACTGTAGCTAAAGAAATTTTAGCCAGAGTTAAAAGTATTTTAAAATTCCAAGGAGATTTATATAATCAAAAATTTATCATAAAAACTGATTGTCAAACAGCTAAATTCATCTTTAATAAAGATGTAAAACATAATGTTTCTAAGCAAATGTTTGCAAGATGGCAAGATTTATTAGCACCATTTAATTTTGAGATACATTATAAGAAGGGAACAGACAATAGTCTTCCCGATTTTCTTACTAGAGAATATTTGAGTTAATAATTCTTTATTTTCTGAATACAGGATAATGTGGCCATCAGGAAGTTCTTCCTCTAATAGAGGAAGAGGAAGAGGAAGAGCATCCATGAGCAGAAATAATATCCTGGCTCAATTTGGGAACCAGAGGCTAATAGCCTCAAATATTGCAGGAACCTCTACAGGTACCTCTACAGGAATCTCGGGAATTAGTACCGAACATCCAATGTATAGAGAATTCATGAATTTTATACAATCAAGGCAGCCTCAGAACAATGCACCACCATCATATTCAGCTATTGTCAACGAAGAAGTAGGTGAAAATATTGAGATATATGATAAAAAAGAGAAAGATGAAGTAATACTTCTTCTTGAGCCAAGAGATTTACAATGTAGAGAGGATCCTTGACAAATCATGTCAAGATATTTTGATACAGCATCATATGCTGTCCCAACATATAAATATAGAATGCATTATAAGATTATACTCTCATCTATTGGGTCTGCTGAATTCCAGCATTTTTTCCCAGCAAATACCAAGAAAGTTTATAACTTTTCAAAAATTATTATAAAAAAGATATTTACCCCAGAAGAATGGGAATCAGTACGATGAAGGAAAATGAATATACCCATCCGGAACAAAGAATAGTTGTTAAGTTCAATTACTGGGACTGCATTGAGAGCTTTAATAAAGCCTTATTATATGAGAATGCTAATAAGAAGCATTCATGGTTCATTAAGATATGTTCAAATGTTTTCAGACAACATATACCAAATTGGTTCTGTCAATGGTGGACTTTATATGGCCCAACCTTGAATATTCTTCCAGAAGAATATAAAAAATTATATGATGAATGGGTTGATGTTTCGCCCAAAATAATGAGATTACAACAAGAAGACATATATTTTAAGGGAATATCCTTAATGTATTTCTTTATAGAATTTTCTATCCCATGGATAATGAAATGGACCATAGAAGTTCATACAAATGAAGAAGGGTTTCCTTGCTTAAAGAGGAAATTTCATACAAAATTTTGGAGTAAATTACTCCAGAAAGATATGGAGGGAAAACTTCATGGACGAGAAATAATAGACTCAATTAATGTGGCTATCGAGACTAGCAAAACCCAAACAAAAGTTATACAGGAAAAGGATAACATAAGTCCTTTTAAACACATAACCCGAAAATTACAGATGAAACAAGGGACTATTTCTAAATCAGAACTCCTTGCATCATATATGGAGGAAGTTAAAAAAGATTTAGCAAAAAATATGGGTATAGAATTCTCAGATAATATATCCATGACCACTTCTAATGAAGAAAAAGACAACTATGTAGCAGGAGAATCTCAGAGTATTCATAGCACAGAAGAAATGGACATTGAAATGTTTCTACAACAGTTCAAGAACCAGATAGAAGAATCTTCTAGCTCGAACAAGTCCAAAGGAAAGAGGATTGCTAAAGAGTAGAAGACAAGACGTCAGATGTCAACTTTATTAAAGTTGAAATTATTGTAAATTTTTATAAAGTAGAGGGCCCCAGGCCCAATAATGTAATATGACGTAAGCACTTACGTCATGAAGTTTAAATTTTTCTGTCAAACCCTTCTATAAAAAGGGTTACTTATTGTATATAGAAGGCAGGCTTTAGCCAACCCTTCGAATATTACTCTCTCTGTATTTCCATAGTACTGAAATAAAATTATTGTGCATAGTTTAAAGAATCACTGGTCTCCACCTAAGGTATTTATCTTTTCCAATCTTTAATTTCAATCGTTTTAAGATCTTATAGCCTATATGGTAGGCTAAACACCTAGTGTTGGACTAACAACAACTGCAACTATTAAGACATGGTTTGAAAAAGACTGTTTCGATGTCTCTAAGGTCGAGGTAATATAATTAGGGGATAGAAAGAACTTGGCTTAGTCCGGAGTTCCTGGTTAGGCCCATGTCAGCCATGTGGAGGCGTTTATTTGGGCTAGATTGGAACCGTAAAAGTTCTTTCCATCCCTAGATTAGATGAATCGTAAATGAACCTGTAGTTACATCGAAGCGATCCTGCCATTTCTTTGGTATCAGAGCCAAGTTATTGATAGTAGTAAGTGATGGTAGTCCAACACATCTTAATCTTAATTTTATGAACATCATTAAGAAGCATACTACTGTTAAAAATAGTAGAAAAGAGGAATATGATTTGCCTCAACAACTGGATCTTCTTAATAAATGGACGATTTCTAAAATTCAACCCAAGGTTATATACCAAATGGGTACTTTTGAAAAAATGGGATTCAAACAAATTGTTAAAACCACAGAGAAAACTATTACGGTGGACTCTGATCATGGTACTTTTAGATTACTATCTGAAAGTGATTTTGCCCCCTATAGGGAAACTCATAGATTTATGCATATTGGTTTGGTACAAGTTGCTTTTAAACCACTCACTTTGAGAGGTTTACCTGAGAGCTTTATAGCAGCTCTAAGGGATGGCAGAAATCAGAATTGGAAAAAATCCCTTATTGGGACGGTTCAAACCAGTTTAGCCTATGGCCCTGTTTATTTTAATGCCTATCCTAATTTGCAAATTTCTTTGAATGATGAGAATTCTCTGAATACTTTAATATTAAGTATAAAATTACATGGTTATGATTATTTGTCTGGTACTGAAGTTATATGTATTTGTTATAGAATTTACTATAAACCATTATACACTTTGAACCCTATGTGTAAAATCATGGATTTTAAAAATGAAACGATTCTTATAGAAACAAATTTTAGTAAGTCTAAAGTTATAACTAGAAGGCCTATTAAATGGGATGAAATTAATTTTCCTAAAGAATGGGTAATCGAAGAGGCTGTTCCGCCCAAAAATAATATAAATCCTGATATTTTTGACATTGAGCAAACTCCTGATGGGACGGTGAGAATCAAATTCACTGACCAAAATTTGTTAATGAGTTTTGCTAATAATATAGGCTTTTCTTCTAGAATGTTTAGATCTAACTCATCTTATATATCTCCTGCTGATTATATTGTTGATATGCCTTCCAGAGCGTCTACTTCTCAGATTAGAGAAGAAGATAATTCTAGAGTATCTACCTATGATATGAGAGAGGGAAAAAGAGTTGATAATATCAAAATTGAAAATCATATAGTTACCCTTGATATGGACCCTACTTTGTCCGAAATGGACTTTCCAAATGGTTTACATGGATAGATCTGAACTTATTGATTTTAGACCGGGATCACCGGTAAGAAAGAAAATTTCAAATGAATTTTTTCAGCCCAAATGGGAATCATTTAGAAAATGGTTTTTCAAAAACTTCAATAGTAATCAACATACATATTTTCAAGAAGATTTTTATAATGATCTTTCTAAAGTAAATAAAGCTATAGCCTTTGTACCATGGTTCATGACAAAATATGTTTATAACTACATGTCTATGTTAGAACAAGATTATAAATTATCTGATGGTACAATTACCAAATCTCTCCTACCTCCCCAACAATCTTTTCAAATTGAAAAAGATAATAAAACTGTATATTTTACTGCATTTGCAGAATTATTTGATGAAAATGACACTGCTCTTATTACATCTAAGCATGTTAAAATGTTAATAAGACAAAACAATTACACGAATGTTTATGTGAGCATTTTAGGAGAACATATTCTCTCTTTACATGATAAAATTAGTCATTTATGTTCTGAATTACAGAAGTCCAAAATCCCTGATAAAGGAAAGGAGAAGGCTACTCCTACTATTCAACCCCCTCCACCTAAGGTATTTATCTTTTCCAATCTTTAATTTCAATCGTTTTAAGATCTTATAGCCTATATGGTAGGCTAAACACCTAGTGTTGGACTAACAGCAACTGCAACTATTAAAACATGGTTTGAAAAAGACGGTTCCGATGTCTCCAAGGTCGAGGTAATATAATCAGGGGTTAGAAAGAACTTGGCTTAGTCCGGAGTTCCTGGTTAGGCCCATGTCAGCCATGTGGAGGCGTTTATTTGGGCTAGATTGGAACCGTAAAAGTTCTTTCCATCCCTAGATTATATGAATCGTAAATGAACCTGTAGTTACATCGAAGCGATCCTGCCATTTCTTTGGTATCAGAGCCAAGTTCTTGTTATGTCATGACCCGATTTCTCGGTCATGATGGCACCTACAACCCCCCAGTAGGCGAACCAGATGAGTCGGTATGTACCAGATGAGTCTCATGTGTTGCAGTGGGATTCAGTTCAGTTGGGTGAGAATTTAGCCTTTGTTGAGGAGCCAGAAACTATTTTGGCCAGAGATGTCAGGAGATTGAGGTCTCGAGAGATCCCGGTTGTTAAGGTTCAGTGGAGGCACCGTCCAGTCGAGGAGGCTACCTGGGAGACCGAGAGAGATATGCGGGATCAGTATCCGCAGCTATTTTAGCCTTCAGGTACCCCCTTGACCTTGACTTTCGAGGACGAAAGCCCTTTTTAGTAGTGGATAATGTAATGACCCTTCTGGTCATTTCCACGTATAAGTTTTGAAGTCAAGCAAATCGACAAAAGTTATCGTAAGTTCTTTAATGAATTTTCTGAACTTTGAGTCAAATGTCTCAGGGCTTTTCTCTCAATATATTAAGAGTTAGAAGTCCTCCGTAATACCAAATCGAAGGTCTACGAGTCTAGTTTCCAACGCACAAAACCTCACGTCCAACTGATCTCGGAGTAAAAGGTTATGACTGTTTTACCGCGGATTGTCTGGCAGAAAACGAGTTGCGAACCGGGTTGCGAACCGGGTAGGGTTAAACTCGATTTAAGCCTCAACTTCACGTTTTAAAATGCCATTTCAGTTCCGAAACAGTGATAAAACATAAGGTAGGATCCCGAGAGAATTCTTGAGTATCAAAATCGTGCGTTGGTGAATTGCGAGTCTAGATTTAAGAATTTTATTAGCATCGTGCGTGCATTTGAAAATATTTTATTTTAAAGTTGAATTTGGTAAAAAATTATATTATTATTACCTTTTTAAAATATTTTAAAGGTTTATGAAAAATATTTTGTTACGAGATAATTGTATATGTATTTACTTTATAAGGTTTTTATACACCGTAATATTTTAACGGAGATAGTAAATTTAGTTATGTTAAAAATTATTATTATAATATAGTAGGTTTTGTTTGAAATAATTTTTTTATGAATTATGGAATATTTAAAATATTATATTTATTTTACCACGAATTTATGCAATACCCGAATAGATATATATTGGGGAGTGAAATAATTGGATTGACACCACATTAACACGTGGTGTCAATTGCATAAGTCATTTGATGACTAAGTGCTGAAGATAGTGGAAAGTTTGATCTATCCATTTATAATAACTGAAATCTTTATGTCTATTAGTTAACACTATATAACATTTTATGTTACAACAAATAGTATGATATATATGTAGTCTATTAAACAATAATATCACAAACTACTAGTGATTTAATATAATTCATATCTTCCAGTAGAAGAAGTGTTCATATGAGGAATTACATACTGCTATGAACATTGAAAAGAATCATAAGGAGTTCGTATGAAAAGATTTGCTGACGCAATATTATTGATTATCAAAGGAAAAGCAATTATCTACGTCAAGTTATTCAAGCCCGAGTTCGAGTGTGATTTCATTTTGGAGTTTTTCGGAGAGGTTCAAGCTTGTCATCGGACGACAGGTAGGTTATGGTTTATTTTCCCTAGACTCCGCATATATAGAATAAAATTGTATTAATGGGCAACCTTGGGTTGGTTTATTAGGTTGGTACCACATACCTCGACCGCTTTATTCATGTCCGCCTATTTTTATTCCTCCGTTGCTTGTAGTATTTGCGGATATATTTTATTTACCCTTGTGGTCCTGTGAGGCCTTGTTGACTCTGGAACATAGAAGGTGGGATGTTGGGAATGTCCGCGAGTCCCAGGCATAGAATTATCCTTCTAGGCTGGTTATGCTTGCTGAGTAGCTGTGGGCCTGTGCAGGGTCGATAGGTTGATTGTGAGCTGCGGGGCAGCTATTGTGTGTGATCATACCATTTCCATGCATATAAAGAGGTTTTATCCATGTTTTACTGTGGTTTTGGCTTCGGGCCTACTGACACTATTTTCTAAATCTTGCATGGCCCGGGGGGGCTGTTTTTGATGGAAATAATTTGGAAATGGTCTATTTAACTTGTGGATATTTTTGGGCAAGAAAGTAAAATTATGTTTGAAATCATCAGTTTTACGATTATCGCTAGACTCGGCAGGGCCGGGGTGCTAGTTGAGTTTTCTTGTTACTTGAGATGATTTTTAGCCTCGGTCAGACCGAGCACCTGAGATGACTTTTTACTGTTTAGACCCGGTTATGCCCGAGCACCCTTGGAGGGGTTTTTGAGACATTTTCTACTACTTTAGTCCTGGACAGGGTCTGGGCATTGCATATTCGAGACTGGGTCTCTATTCTGATACTGAGTTTTAGTATGGGGTCTGGGACCTCCATGGACCTTGCCATCCGGGCCAGGGGCTACGGGCTGCGTGTGCCGGAGGAGGGGTATACGGTGGAGTAGAGGTATACGGGCAGTGTCCTTCCATGGAACCTACCTGCTGGGCCGGATCGGCGCCGGAGGAGGTACATACAGAGATACCATTTCACTGAGATCTTCATGCATCATATCATTCATTGTTTGAGGCTCCACCCTTGTTTGTTGTTTGTAAATTGTACGCTCCGGTAGTATGGGTTGCCGGAGGGTTTGTTTTCACTTGTTTGTGTTCCTCGGTTGTATGGGCGGCCGAGGGACTGTAGGTAGACTCTTTCTAATTACTTGTAGAATTATTCCCTGGTACGGTTAATTATGAAATAGGTTACTGCTAGACTGTCAGTTGCTGGGTGTGAGATTGATATGATTAGTTGGGCTTGATTCATGTCTCTGAGCATGCCTATCATTACTCTTTCTCTCTTCTTCTTACACTTGAGGTTACCGGTATACCGTCCATTTCGTAAACTTATTTTATATACATTTTTATTGCAAGGACCCCAGGTGCGTTGTTTCTTACTTTCACCTGTGCCTATGGTGTGTATATTTTGTTTACTAGCCTCACATGTGGTTTCTGTTGATTTCCCTCTAGGCTAGTTCCTGTGTACCATTCGTTGATTTCTGTGACTGCTTGCAGATATGGTGGTAGAGGTCTCGACATCAGGGTGTCTATAGTGGTTCCAGATATGGTGGTAGAGGTCCTGGCCAGTGGAGCCGGAGTTATCAGCCACAGCAGTACCAGGGTCAGTCCAGCTGACCGGTTCAGGCTTCCCTTCAGACTTGCGGTAGTGCCTAGTTCGAGCAGGGTCAGGGCAGCCATCAGGGCTATAGCGGCCAGTCTTCGAGGGGTACAGTTTCTGGGGCATCAGGTCGTGGTGGTCATATGGGATCTGCTGGTTCATCTCGACTGAGTAGGCCGTCAGGGGCTTGTTTTACTTGTGGTGCGATAGGTCACTTTGCTAGAGATTTCCCTCAGCAGGGTACAGGTCAGTTGGCCGAGCCTTTACGGGTGGTTCAGCCCCCGGCTAGAGGAGGTGGTTGTCAGAGTAGAGGTGGTGCGCCACGCGGCAGAGCAGGTGGTAGGGATGGCAGTCGGGCAGGTGGAGGTCGTCGTCAGTTTTACGCGGTCCCTAGGAGACCAGAGGCAGAGGCCTCAGACGCTGTGATTACAGGTATGATTTCGGTGTGCCATCAGTCTGCTATGGCTTTATTTGATCCTGGATCCACTTGTTCATATGTATCTGCTTTCTTTGTGCCTTGTTTGGGGTTGGCTAGTGAGCCATTATCTGTTCCTGTTTCTGTTTTGACCCCAGTAGGAGATTCTTTAGTAGTGGATCGAAGTGTGAGATCCTGTATGTTATCTGTTGGTGATTCAGAGACTTGGGGTGATTTGATGGTTCTTGATATGCTAGATTTTGATGTGATGCTGGGCATGGACTGGTTATCCCCTCACCGTGTGGTTTTGGATTGTTATGCCAAGACCATTACCATAGCTGTGCCCGGTGTATCCCCGATTGTGTGGCAGGGTTCTGTTAGCCATGCACCATCTGGGATCATCTCTTGTCTTCGAGCTAGGAAGTTGATTTCCCGTGGGTGTTTAGCTTATCTAGCATATGTCCGAGATGTTAGTGCTGACCCCACTTCTCCTGAGTCTGTTCCTGTGGTTAGAGACTTCCTCGATGTGTTTCCTACCGACCTGCCAGGCCTTCCACCTGAGAGAGATATTGATTTTGCTATTGAGTTGGAGCCGGGCACTAGGCCTATTTCTATTTCTCCTTACCGTATGGCTCCTGCTGAGTTGAGGGAGCTTAAGGAGCAGCTCCAGGATCTGTTAGCTAAGGGGTTTATTGGACCTAGTGTGTCACCTTGGGGTGCTCCTGTTCTCTTCGTGAAGAAGAAGGATGGGTCGATGCGCATGTGTATTGATTATCGGCAGCTAAATAGGGTGACAGTGAAGAATAGGTATCCGATGCCGAGGATTGATGATTTGTTTGACCAGCTTCAGGGTTCAGTCGTGTTTTCGAAGATTGATTGAGGTCCGGCTACCATCAGCTGAGGATTAGGGCGGAGGACATCCCTAAGACAGCATTCAGGACACATTATGGCCATTATGAGTTCCTGGTGATGTCTTTTGGGTTGACTAATGCCCCCGCAGCCTTTATGAACTTGATGCACATGGTTCTTGGCCCGTATTTGGACTCATTTGTGATAGTTTTTATAGACGACATCTTAGTATACTCGCGTAGTAGAGATGATCAAGAGTAGAAAGTTATGACTGTTTTACCGCGGACTGTCTGGCAGAAAACGGGTTACGAACCGGGTCGCGAATCGGGTCGGGTTAAACGCGATTTAAGCCTCGACTTCATGTTTTAAAACGCCATTTCAGTTCCGAAACAGTAATAAAACATAAGGGAGGATCCCGAGAGAATTCTTGAGTATCAAAATCGTGCGTTGGCGAATTACGAGCCTAAACTTAAGAATTTTATTAGCATCGTGCGTGTATTTAAAAATATTTTATTTAAAAGTTGAATTTGGTAAAAACTATATTAGTATTGCCTTTTCAAAATATTTTAAAGGTTTATGGGAAATATTTTTGAAATGTTATAATGGTTTATGTATTTATTTTATAAAGTTTTTATACATTGTATTATTTTAACGGAGATAGTAAAATTAGTGTGTTGAAATTTATTATTATAATATAGTAGGTTTAGTTTGAAATAATTTTCTATGAATTATGGTATATTTAAAATATTATATTTATTTTACCACGAATTTATGCAATACCCGAATATATACTTAACGGGTCGAGTTGGTTGCCACCTCCACTTCCACGTGGAAGTGGAGGGCTAACACAACACATACCAAGCTTGAAAGGTGGCATCACCTAACCATTTCATAGTGCTAAATTCTAAATAATTATGTACTAATTAATTTACTTGCTAGTTGCTGCCACTAGTGTTCAGCATGCCAACTTAATCATTTGGAGCAAATTGCAAAGGCAATTGCTGCCAAATGAAAATAACACTTCTTTGAAATATAATTGTGGTGCAAAAATTACCACAGCACATCATTCACTTGTCACGTTAAAAGTTGATTCCAATAAGCAGGATTTTGGTAATTTATTGGATCACCAAAAAGAAAATTGATTATCTACGTCAAATTATTCAAAAGCCCGAATTCAAGGTTAATTTTATTTTGGAGGTTCTCGGAGTGGTTCCAGCTCGGAAACCATCGTTCTAGCAGCTTGTCGTCGGACGACAGATAGGTTAAGGTTTAATTTTCCCTAGACTCCGCATATATAGAATAAAATTGTATTAATGGGCATCCTTGGGTTGGTTTATTAGGTTGGTACCACAGACCTCGACCGCTTTATTCATGTCCGCCTACTTTTGTTCCTCCGTTGCTTGTAGTGTTTGCCGATATATTTTATTTACCCTTGCGGTCCTGTGAGGCCTTGTTGACTTTGGAACATAGAAGGTGGGATTTTGGGAATGTCCGCGAGTCTCGGGCACAGAAATAACCTTCTAGGCTGGTTATGCTTGCTGAGTAGCTGTGGGCCTGTGCAGGGTCGATAGGTTGATTGTGAGCTGCTGGGCAGCTATTGTGTGTGATCATACCATTTCCATGCATATAAAGAGGTTTTATCCATGTTTTACTATGGTTTTGTCTTCGGGCCTACTGGCACTATTTTCTAAACCTTGCATGGCCCGGGGGGCCCATTTTTGATGAAAATAATTTGGAAATGATTTGATTTAACTTGTGAATATTTCTGGATAAAGGAAAGTAAAATTATGTTTAAATCACCAGTTTTACGATTAACGCTAGACTCGGCAGAGCCGGAGTGCTAGTTGAGTTTTCTTGCTACTTGAGATTATTTTTAGACTCGGTCGGACCGAGCACCTGAGATGACTTTTTACTGTTTAGACCCGGTTACGCCCGGGCACCCTTGAAGGGGTTTTTGAGACATTTTCCTACTACTTTAGTCCTGGACAGGGTCTGGGCATTGCATATTCGAGACTGGGTCTTTATCCTGATACCGGACGACATGTGTTGATACTGAGTTTGAGTATGGGGTCGGGGACCTCCATGGACCTTGCCATCCGGGCCAGGGTCTACGGGCTGCGTGTGCCGGAGGAGGGGTATACGGTGGAGTAGAGGTATACGGGCAGTGTCCTTCCATGGAACCTACCTGCTGGGCCGGATCGTCGCCGGAGGAGGTACATACAGAGATACCATGGCACTTGAGATCTTCATGCATCATATCATTCATGGTTCGAGGTTCCACCCTTGTTTGTTGTTTGCTGATTGTACGCTCTGGTAGTATGGGATGCCGGAGGGTTTGTTTTCACTTGTTTGTGTTCCTCGGTTGTATGGGCGGCCGAGGGACTATAGGTAGACTCTTTCTATTTACTTGTAGAATTATTCCCTATTATGGATAAGTATGAGATTGGTATGACTAGTTGAGTTTGATTCATGTCTCTGAGCATGCCTATTATTACTCTTTCTCTCTCCTTCTTACACTTGAGGTTACCGGTATACCGTCCATTTCGTAAACTTATTTTGTATACACTGTTATTGCAAGGACCCCAGGTGCGTTGTTTCTTACTTTCACCTGTGCCTATGGTGTATATATTTTGCTTGCTGGCCTTACATGTGGTTCTGTTGACTTCCCTCGGGGCTAGTTCCTGTGTACCCTTTCGTTGATTTCTGTGACTACTTGCTTCTGTTCTGTCTGTTACTACGCTTTTATCTTATATATGCCCAGTCGGCCTATGATACCTACTGGGTACCTTATGCTTCGCATTTGGTGCTCACCCCTACCCCCTGCATCTTTGGGTGCAGATCCTAGCGTGGGCCATCGCCGTTAGATTGTTGTGATTCGTGCTTGGAGATCTGTTGGGGACTACTTCAGGCTGAGGGTGAGCTCTTGGCGATCGGAGCTTAGCTTTAGTTTATCTTTTGCTTCATGTACTCTATTACCATTCAGCGACATCTGTATATATTGTTTTGGATTATTTGCACTCCATGTATGTAGTTTGGGCTCTATACTATGATACCAGGTCTTGGGGTTTGGTTTAGTTTCCGCATATGTATATATTTATATCCCTTTTATCTATTTTATTCGTCTTGTTCCCTTATTTGCTAGATAGTAGCCCATTACTAACTGTTCTGGGCTACGGGGATTGGTTCACCTACCGGGGGTTGTAGGTGCCATCATGACCGAGAAATTGGGTCATGACAGTAAGGGTGATTTATAGGCAAGGTGACGAGCACTTATATGACACTAGATGACATGTCAAAGTATATGGAATTCCTGAATTTTGTGCTCTATTTCTTGAATTGCTTGATTAAATTATACAATATCATGATCCAACTATAGGATCATACGGGCACTTACCCTAAATCACCTAGATAGGAGAACTCTTATCACCCGATTAAAAATAAGTATGCGAAAGTCAATAAGAAAACGTAAGAATTTCCCTTAATATTCAAAAGTAGTTACGAGACTTGAGTATAATTAAATCCTTTACAATTACAACAGAAAACCCACCCTAGGAACTAGTCTAAACAGGTACAAGAGCTTCTAAGAAAAGTACCAAAATAAAACAAGACATAGCTCCAACCAAAAGAAAGAGAGTAGTAGAAGTTGTTGGGGATTACCATCGTCTTCACCTAAGAAACATCAGTGATCTTGCAACCAAACTATACCTAAAAGGCATAGTAAGAGTAGTATCAGTACAAACAATACATACTGGTAGGCATCATCGGTTGACCCAAATCCACCACATAATATCATGTAATATTCAGAAGAAAACATACAACTTAAAAGTTATACCATCCCAGTCCTCTATCCACAGCCCTTTCTACCCAGGTGGATTAGCCATGGACCTTATACATTTTTCCCCAAGCCTCCCTAGCTCATTTCGCTGCCAACTCCACTATTAGAAGATATTCCATCCCTCTACCCCGGTCATAACCTGACCCCTTATAACACTAAAACTCTTCAAGTCCACCTATCTTGGCAACCACTGGAATTACCTTACTAGCTTCCACCATATGATCTAATTGCTAACTATCCCTGTTAGCATATCTGCCACTCTCACTTAAGATCCTAAGTCAACAACCTTGATGCATAATCCTTAGCCAAATAAAGGACAACCTGCAAGACCTTCGGTCACCACCTTGACTCTACCACCATACAATACATGTCCCAAACCACATGGATAGACACAACCAATTTTAACACACCCTTCAAGTAACCCAGACCACACAAGGATCTCTAGGACATCATCTATGGTATTTAACATGCAATTCTGGTACACACAAGAACCACCCTAGCATTTAAACACACCAACCCGGCCACTCATGGGACCAACATGTAATAATACATCACAACAAATAATCTCGGTTCTCTCATAGAACTAACATGTAATAACACATCACAGCAAATAAGCATGGTTTACTCATGGAACAAACATGTAATAATATGTCACAACAAATAAGCTCGATTCACACATGGAACCCACAAACAGAAGAACAATCAAATATGTACCAGGCGTGGTACCCAAGCCAACTATAATAGAATTTATACCAGGTGTGGTACCTAAGAAAACTAATAGATATTCCATACCAGGCGTGGTACCCAAGCCAACCAATAATTTGTTCCATGCATGGTACACGAGTCAATTGAAAAATCACATATATTACAATAATTACAACTACAATGAATACAACCTATACTTGTAAAGACAACAAACATTTAAAACAAGTTTATTTCATGAGATTGACAACCAGATATCATTTAGCATTCATTCCCTTATTCCCTAAACATGTATTGTACAAGCAATACTAATGAAACAGTTAACAATGCATACATAATGTAATTTGGGTCACAAGATAACCATCACCTACAAAAAACTATGGTTCATCATCTTAGCTTAGATGGCCCTTCCCAAATAGATTTCTGGCTCATTCAATTAGCACATTAATACATAAATCTCAATACTTGACTTATTTAGGAGTATACGTTCGTTCATAGGAAATCCCTTCCCTAATACCATGAACTCAGTAGCTTCTTTGCTCATCCCATTTCCCTCATTTATACAAAGCCCAGGAATCTGCTATAACCTAGCAATCCCTGTATACTTAATCATTACTGGTGCCATGAATCCACCATAAAATCCAATTATCCTAGGGTTAAGAATCATAACATTAAATAAAATACTCAAATATATGGTCATATCACTCATAACAGTAGATTTCCATCCCAACCTGCCAGCTCAAATATGTTTGTCCATCCAGACTCCATGCCTGAAGGCCTAAGCATGAAATCTTCTGTCAATCTATAACATATTATGAATTCAATATAGGTCTACTACTCAGCTATCCTAGCCTACCTAGATGCCAAGCAGCTACTTCAGAAGTCTGAACACAAACTTTTGGCTCTGTGGAGGCGAGTCCTGATGGAAGGTTGGCATGGATTCCATGGGTTTTACCCCATTTTAGCCAAAATCCCTCCTCGCTAGTGCTTCCAAGCTATAAGGAAGCCTAGGAGAGTTTTTGAAGCAACCGTCATCTTATTGCAACTGAAGAGGTGAAGTCCAAATATATAAATTTGTATTTCTAGTTACTATTTTCGTCAGCCTGCTATAGCAGCCTGCTGGCCGCTACCGCAGCGGCGCTATAGCTGGAAATTTCCTGCTATAGCGGAATGATGTCAGCATGAGCAAAATTTCAAGTTCTAAAATTTTTCATCGTGTCACCCCAAATTAAATCAAGATCATATTGCCACAGTTCTCGTAACCCGCAATGAGATGCCTTTTAATAATGACTGAATAGGTCATTACAACAGATACCAATTTATTCATCGTTCATCCTTGAATGATCTTCTAAACGGAAGGCAGGAATGAGCCATCTTTTGAATCTTACCATCCTACCATGACAACATAATTTCAGCCTTATGAAAATCACCAAACTTCGTTCCATTCGGTGTACCCAAAACTCACCCAAAATAAAATTTAATTTTATCCCACTCTAGTGCCCAAAAAATCTGGGGCCTCGATAATATACTAGGTAGGGGATATTAAAAAATGGAACAATAAAATTTTCCCCACTCAATGGTCTAAACCCTGCTATAGCGAGATTATTTTCGCTATAACGGCCAACCTCATGTTATAACGGGTGATAATAGTTTATAGGGGTGAGAAATGGGTTTCTCACTCATTCTCCCCTTTATTTACCCAAAAACACAACTCTCTTCTCGATC
This sequence comes from Jaltomata sinuosa, assembly GCA_003996215.1. NCBI lineage: Eukaryota > Viridiplantae > Streptophyta > Magnoliopsida > Solanales > Solanaceae > Jaltomata > Jaltomata sinuosa. The sequence continues at coordinate 18,117 of QJPP01004830.1, forward strand.
ACTTTGCTCCCGACATCGAAAAATAAGGTAACAATCGTAAAACTTTACTTTCCCTACTTCATTGCACGAATATTGCTTGTTCTAGGCTCGAATTTGATTAATAGATTGAGTAGTGAGTTGGTTTTTGAATTTTGGATTTGATTTGGTGGAATCCTTGCATGCTTCTCTTACATTTACAATTCTCCCACAGCGTTCTAGAAATAAGAATTATGGGGTTCATGGCTAAAAATGGGTTCAAAATGATAGGATATGTGAAGGGTTATTTTTGTTTAAAAAATGTCGATTTGGGTGATTTTTAGGAGTTATAATGCCTAAATTTTTGCATGAAATAGTAGTAGAGTACTCTGGTAACACTAATCAGCACTTAGATTGTTTAAAATGGAATTTTGTATCAAGAGGCACCATTGTTGCACCTCTTGAAATTATGAAATAATGAAGGCCTTGATCCACTATAGCAATGCTGCTATAGAGGATAAAATCCCGCTATAGCACCATCGATGTAGCAAGAGGTTGTACGCTATAGAGGGAGTCTGCAGGAAGTAACCTCCCAGTCAGGCCAAGAATTTGACTTTTCTCCGAAACTTGTTTCCTTAGCACTATACGAGTCTTGACTCCCCCATTTGTTAATCTTGCAGACTTAACAACTCAATGGCTACCAACCAAGAATATATTCTGGTTTACAAGTGGTTTCTGGATGATGCTAGTCGGGAGAGATTTCGGGACTATCGGAGGATCGATTCCTCCTATGAGAGGAGTTTCAACATAAATGGGATGGAAGAGAAAGCAAGGGATTTCTACAGGTGGCTCCATGATTTTGGCTGGGGTCCATTGGTGGAGGCTCCCCCTTCTGAGGCCTCGGGCTGAGTAAGGGAGTTCTATGCCATATTTCCTACCATGCATTGGGATGACCCCAATCCCACCATCCGCATCCGAGGAGTGGATGTCCCCGTGGATGTCTGATCTATCAATGAGGTACTAGGAGTGCCTAATGTTTCTAATGATGCATACAATGCCAAGCTCAAGGAGATGGATATGAAATGGTTGAGGGAAATGATTTGAGGCCAAAAATACTCATATTTAATCATTATTACCTCATATTTAGTCTTTTCATTATCATTTTTGAGTATTGATTTTATAAATTTTCTTATGTTGGGTATTTGTATGTGTAGGATTAAAATGGTGAAAAGTTGAAGAAATTTGGAGAAGAAATGAATTAAAAATGAGAAATCATATAAAGAAATCAAGCAGGCGGCTAAGTGGATTGAATTTATTATTATATTATTATTTCTATATATGAATTGCAATTGAAATTGCAACGGGAGTAACGTACCTGCATGTCATGTGTCAATCAATGGAAACCCTTGTTAATTGAAAGCGGCGGCAGCAGAAGTAACATACGATGCAAACCCAATTTAATTGAGTTTTGGTTTCTCAATTCATTTTGGACTCGGTTATTTTATTTAAGGCTTTTTTCTACATCTATAAATAGTCAATAAGAACAATTTTGAGAGGGGAACTGATATATTTCTTTACTTTTAACTTTGTAAGCTAGGAAGAGTTAAGAACCGCCGTGGAGGCTGGAGAATTCTGGTTTATTCTATTCTTCTTCTTTATTATTTATTTGTGTTCTTGGATTATTTTGCTACTTTGAAGTAATTTTTATGGTTAATACAAGTAATTCTTTTATTATATATTATTCTATGATTCTTGGAAGCATGAGTAGCTAAATATCATAACTAGGGTTGTGAAAACCATGATGAATTAACAAACGTAGGTTAAACAGTTAATGATTCTAGGAAGGTGTTTATGCATGTATGGTTCTTCCATTCGCTTTGATTATTTTTTAACGGTTGCAAATGTTAGAACTCTCCTTAGTCTTACTTACCGAACCAAGGAGGTAACGAATAGAAAAGGGTTGTTTACAATGGAGATTTGAGGCTACCAACCCTCATCTAATAGCTTGACCTTGTCCGGGAATAGCTAATCTGGGATCAAAAATAAGGGTTAGTAAAGCATACACCCGCGACCAGACTGAGGTGTGTGGTGAAATTCATCTATCTAGAGGACTAACCATTTAGTTGAACATAACTTACCGATCTTGCATGTTAAGCACTAGAATAGATCATTAATTGCGTATATCTTCTAAGTTATGAAATTATGGTGAACACGGTCCTAGTTACTTTAATTATCTGGACACAATTAAATATTAAATTGTTAATAATTTCTATTCTTACTTTTTACACAACAAAAAACACCTAACACTATAACAATAAAAATAAAAAACTATACTATAAATTGGGTTGCCTCCCAATAAGCGCCTAGTTTAATGTCGCGGCACGACACCATTAAGTGAACCATGTTTCCTTCCACTTAGAACTTATGAATTGCACCCCTAATTTTTTTTCTAATTTTTAACTATGCTCAAGGGGCGGTGGTATAAATATAAATATCCCAAGTAATAGATATCGAATTTCACACTTTTTGGACCTTAAGTGAGGAATGTAATTCTCTGACTTTGGCACAATAAATTCAAGAATATAGACACATTTTTCCTCCTTCTTATACTCTCCCATAAGTTCATATGACTCGATTAATAACTCACTGTAATGATCGGGTCCATCGTTATGGCTAAACTATTTGTGCCAATTTTTAGAGTTAGAAAACTCCGGATTTGGGAGTTTGAAATTCTGGGCTAGGCTAGCCTCGGCCAGTTTTGGAGTGAGGTATGGTCTAGGACAATCCGGGTAAGGATTAGATTAAGTGTTTTAATTTAAGCTAGTTTTCCCTTTAGCTAAGACATAAAAGAGTCCGAGGGACTTTTTGGAATCGAATTCGGATAAGTAGAACTCTCGGTATTGAGGTTGACGTGAAGGGGTTGTTCCGGGACGTCGAGAAAATAAGTGTCTTGTAAAATAGGGCAATTTAAGAAACATTATGACTTTTTGTCCCATTTCAACCATTGTAGCAGTTGACACACCGCCATAGCGACCTCTGCCATAGCGGAGAAAATACCGCTACAGCAAAAGTCAACGTCAGTCAGCCTCCACCATAGCGATCGACTTTGCTACGGCGGTACCACTATAGTGGAGCGGACTGCTATAGTGGAGCGTGATGGGATTTAATGCACAAACTTTCCCAAAATAGTCAGTTTTCAACAAAGACGTTTTGGGAGAAGAAGAGGGCAATTTTGGGCGATTTCCATCAGTTTTACACCATTTTTCTTCCTAAAGGTAAGGTTTCTACTCCTCAACCTTCGTACTGTCTTTTCTACGATTTAGAATTGCTAGGGGTAGACTTGGGGAAAGGTTTGGAATGACCTAAGAATGGAAGAATCCAGGGAAAAGGGGGATTCTAGGGTGCAAGAGTTCTTGGGTCTTGATTATTGATGATGGGGTGATGATCACTTAGCCATAATTCTCAAAAGGTATCCATAAAAAATGATGAATTTAGGTGAATTAATGGTAGGAAATCTCGGAAAAGGGGTGAAATGATCATGATTTGGCCTGGGATTGGTATTTTGCATAATCTAGGTAATTTAGGACAGTAAATTGACTATAGTTATTGTGCGTTTGTTTCTAGACCAAGAACAAGCAAGGGATCCTGAAAAGGGGAATGCTCCGGTTCAATAGAGCTTGGAATATTTTGAGGTAGGTGATAGTTATTGATTCCTGTATGCATTGTATGTTTGTGTACTTTTGTTTAACTGTTGTATTAGTTGTATGCTTAGGGAATCATTTAGGAATGTCTAAGGGTCATGTTATCTGTCTTGTGAAATGAACTAGGTGTTATTGCTTGTTGGTTTACAAGTTTGATTGTTCATTGTTTGTGACTGTGGATTCTGTATGACATTCGGTTAGCTCGGGTACCACACCTGGTATAGAATACTAATGGTTGGCTCGAGTACCACACCTAGTACGGGATAACAAATGGTTAACTCGGGTATCATGCTTGGTATGGGATACTAATTGGTTGGCTCGGGTACCACGCCTGGTACAAGTTTACTTATTTGCCTTGTGCATTTGATTTGGGTTCCATGAGTGGAGCGACTATGTTTATGATTTATGATATTGCATATGGTCCTTGAGAGAACGAGTTATTATTATTGGTCTATTTGTTTGGTCTTGGTGTAGATCGGGTTGCATGTTTAACACTTAGATGTTGTTTAGGGGGATCCCAGGGTGGGTCCGGGCTATGGAAAGCATTACTCTTATTGGTTATTGTTGGTTATTGATCAGGGTGGTGAAAGTGGGGTACATATGGGGACAAGCTAGGAAGAGACTTGTAGTTTAGGGATATTTGTTGGCTTGCTTACATGTTCTTGTACTTCTACTTGGCTGTTGTACTATTCATATATTGATTATTTGGAATTGGCTGATGATCCTACCAGTATACGGTGGTTGTGTACTGATTGTGCACTTGTGTTTCTTTTTTTTGTGAGTACAGGCAATCTTCCAACAGCTGACACGCGACCTCATTTGTAGTCCTAGCGCTTCCAGACAGCAAGGGTGAGCTATTTTGGTCAAGCTACCTTGGTCTCTTTCATTTTTAGTTATAGCCCACTTATTTCGGGCTTAGACTATTGCTTTTTTGGGGGTTGGATCCCTGTATTTTAGATTTTGGTAGTGTTTTGGTACGATGACTTTCAGGTTCTAGGGAGGGATTTCCGCAGGTTTATTTATATTAGTGTTGTTTTGGTTGATTATGGCTAGTTTTACTTATTGCACACTGGTTTTGAGTTGTTAGAACGGTTAAGTTCTGGGTCATTGATGGTTTGCTCGCCCGGGGGTTTGGTGGGTGCCACTCGTGGCGGTCTGGGTTGTGACAAAGTTGGTATCAGAGCCCTAGGTTCATTGATCTCTTCATACCTAAATATGTCTAGTAGAGCCTTGCGGAACGGTGCGAAGACGTCCGTACTTTTCTTCGAGAGGCTGTAGGACTTTAGGAAAACTATCTCTTATTTCTTCCTTCATGCTATAACTTGATTCCAATTGGTATCTGGTGATACAAATTGGTATCTGGTGATACAAATTGGTATCTGGTGATACAAATTGGTATCTGACTCTTCCACTCTTCTGTCTGCAAATAGTTAACATAAGGAACAATGGAGCAAGACCAGCGGTCCCATCTGCGGGTCCGACGATCAGAGGCAGAGGTCCGGGCAGAGTCACACCCACCAGGGGTGGAGCTCAAGCAGTGGCAAAAGAGCAAGAAGCAACCCCTCCCCTAACACAAAAGCAGGTTATCTAGGAAGTGGAAGTGGTTGTTGAGGATAGAGGGGCGCGGGCAGAGGCAGCGCCGGCGAGAGGTGCGGGCCTCCCCCCTATGATGCTCGAAGTGTTTCAGCAAGTTTGGAACTTCTTGAGTGGTTTGGCTGGTGTCGGAGCCTACCCCATGGGTATTGCAGATCAGGCTCTGGGCACTTATCCAGCAGTTGCTATGGCTCTTAGGATAGATGCAGCTTCAGGCACTGGTGACTTCTTTATGCCAATGCTAGGCTCGGTAATGATAGGGAATGAACATGAGATGCTAACTAAGTTTCTCAAACTGAAACCTTCTACGTTTCAGGGTACTGATAAGGAAGATGCGTATGAGTTCATCTTGGATTGCTATGAAAGGTTGCATAAGATGGGTATCGTGCGACAGCAGGGGGTTGAGTTCGTCACATTTCATCTACTAGGTGATGCTAAACAATGGTGGAGGTCTCATGTGGAATGTCGCCCATCGACCTTGCCTCTATTGACTTGGGAGAAGTTTCATGCTCTTTTCTTAGAGAAGTACGTACCCCGTACTTTGAGGGACCGGAAAAAAAATGAGTTCTAGAATTTGGAACAGGGTAGCATGTTGGTCTATGCTTATGAGGCTAAGTTTCATGCCTTGTCTCATTTTTCTACGCAATTGTTGGGGTCTGAGGAGGAGAGGATCCGACTATTTGTGAAGGGCTTGAACACTGACTTGCAAGTATTATCCGTGCACATGACTTCAGCAGGGAAGGGCTTAAATGAGGTAACGAATTATGTTAAGAAGTTAGAAGGGGTCAAGCAAATGGGGCAGGCTAAAGTGTTAGCCAAGAAGCCCTAGAATGATGGAAACTTCAGTGGTTCATACTCTAAGGGCCATAACCAGCAGGTATACTCATCCCGTCCTATTTAGTCAGCTCTGTCAGCTGCTACAGGTGGTCATCCGGGAGCTAATTAGCAGTTTTCAGCTCCTAGAGACCAGTGAGCTTCTTACATATCTGCCAGCAGGCCTACACTTGATCGTAGTTGCTTCCATTGTGGTGATCTGGGCCACTTTAAGAGGTATTGCCCTCACAGGCTGACTGGTAATCAGGTTCAGCAGCAATCTAAGGGTGTGGTCTTGGCAGGTAGAGGTGGTTATGCTAGAGGTCGTCCATAGGGTGGGCGAGGTAACTTTCAGAGAGGCCAGGGAGACAGAGGGAACGGTGGCGTAGGAAGGGGTGTGGTGTAGCTAGCCAAGAAAGTAGCTCGGATTGATGACCGGGCTTAGTGCTATGCATTTTCGAGAAGGTCTGAGGCTGGGGCATCAAACGCAGTGATCACAGGTACCATTCTAGTTTATCATAGGATGGCTTCCGTACTTTTTGACCCAGGTTCTACATATTCATATGTGTCTGTGACTTTTTCTTTGGGTCTAGATTTGATTTATGATATCCTTGATTGTCCTATTCATGTTTCTACCCCGATTGGAGAATCTGTGATTGTGACTCATGTCTATCATAATTATTCTGTTGTATTTTTAGGGTTGCATACTTGGGTAGACTTGGTAATCCTGGATATGGTAGACTTCGATGTCATTTTGGGCATGACCTGGTCATCCCCTTATCATGTCGTGTTGCATTGTAACACCAAGACTGTGGCTCTAGATATTTTTGGTAATGATAGACTAGAGTGGGAAGGTGTGTACAGGCCTAAGCCAGCCAAGACAATGTCATTTGTTCAGGCTAGGAAGCTAGTGAGGAGAGGGTTCCTATCCGTTTTGGCTCATCTCTGGGATGAAAGTGTGGACTCCCCATCTATTGAGTTAGTTCTAGTTATTTCAGAGTTTCAAAAGGTGTTCCCAGCGAATTTGCCTGGTATGCCTCCGGATAGGGATATCAATTTTTGTATTGACTTGGAGCCGGACACTCGCCCAATTTCCATTTCTCCATATCGTATGGCTCCGGCAAAGTTAAGATAACTTAAGACTCAGCTTGAGGAACTCCTAGATAAGGGATTCATCCATCCCAGTACTTCTTCTTGGGGTGCTCCGGTCTTGTTTGTGAAGAAAAAGGATGTTAATATGCGGATGTGCATAGATTACAGGCAGCTGAATAAGGTGACCATCTAGAATAAGTACCCTTTACCCTATATAGATAATCTGTTTGACCAATTACAGGGCGCATTTGTGTTCTCAAAAATTAACTTGAGGTCAGGGTATCATCAGTTTAAGATTAGGCCCGAGGACATTCCTAAAACTGCTTTTCGAACCTAGTATGGGCATTATGAGTTCTTAGTGATGTCGTTTGGGTTGACTAATGTGCCGACAGCATTCATGAGTTTGATGAATGGGGTGTTTTTCAAGCTCAATTGGATTCATTTGTCATCGTTTTTATTGACGATATTTTGATCTACTCCAAGAGTGGGGAGGAGCATGCTAGACATCTTTGTATTGTGTTGGAATTGTTGAGGCGCCAGAAACTTTATGTGAAGTTCTCCAAATGTGAATTTTGGTTGACTTCAGTCGTATTTTTAGGGTATGTGGTGTCAGAAAAGGGGGTGATGGTGGATCCCCAAAAGATTGAGGCAGTCAAGAGTTGGGTCCATCCTAGCTCTGTGACTGAAGGAGGGAGTTTTATTAGGCTCGCAGGCTACTATGGTAGGTTTGTCAAGGACTTTGCATCTATTGCTACTCATTTGACAAGGCTGACTCAGAAAGAGGTACCGTTCGTGTGGTCTTACAAGTTGGGACAAGTTAGGAAGAGACTTGTAGTCTAGGGATATCTGTTGGCTTGTTTACATGTTCCTGTACTTCTACTTGGTTGTTGTATTGTTCATATTTTGCTTATTTGGAACTGGCTGATGATCCTACCAGTACACGTCGGTTGTGTACTGATTCTACACTTTTGTTTCTTTTTTTTGTGAGTACAGGAAATCTTCCAGCGGCTGACACGCGACTTCATTTGTAGTCCCAGCGCTTCCTGACATCAAAGGTTAGCTATTTTGGTCGAGCTACCTTGGTCTCTTTCGTTTTCAGTTATAGCCCACTTATTTTGGGCTTAGACTCTTGATTATTTTGGGGTTGCATCCCCGTATTTTAGATTTTGGTAGTGTTTTGGTATGATGACTTTCAGGTTTTGGAGAGGGATTTTCGCACGTTTTGTTTATATTAATGTTGGTTTGGTTGATTATGGCTAGTTTTTTTTATTGCACACTGGTTTTGAGCTGTTAGAACGGTTAAGTTCTGGGTTATTGATGGTTTGCTCGCCTGGAGGTTGGGTAGGTGCCACTCGTGGTGGTCTGGGTCGTGACACTCATCATCTAAACATAATGTAGAAAAATAATTGGAATGAGGTCCAATGCGTCCTAACTCATGAATTGTATTATTATTTACATTTTCATGGTCACACACACTAGTGTCTTTAAAAATAATTTTATCTACTTCCTTACTTAACTCTAGTGTACTCTTATCAAGAGTGACAATATCAATAAGAGTATGGTCTAGTAGTTGTTCCTCCAATTTTAGCTCCTCAAGTTGGCTCATAATCATCTTTTATTCCTCACAAAACTCATAACTAAATTATTGGACGTCAAACGCACCAACCTTTGCACTCAACTCATCATTTAAGTTGTGAATTTCTAAACTGAACTTATCAAATTCATCAATGAACTCTATTTTTTCTTTACAGATCTCTATAAACACAGATTTCAAGCTCTTATGGATACTCCCAAATAAATTAAATACTTTCGTGCAACAACCCATACCATCAACAGCACAAGAATCACAAGAACACGTATCACTCCACACTTTTTCAGATGTCATCTCAAGAAGAGTAGTAAAATATTAATAATAATAAAAAAAAAAGATAAAGAAATAAAGACTACAAATAAAAATAAACACTAAAGACAATTTCTAAACCATATTCCCCGGCAACGGCGTCAAAATTTGATACGCTCAAATTACACCTCTTTTATGAAGTATAAAGTGGTTGTTGTCAAATATAGAACATAACTGAGGTTATGGTCGATCTCACGAGAAATATGGAAGAAATACGTCAGTAGTGAATATTTAATCGATCGTCTTTATTTCGGGAGGAGAGGGAGTTTATGTATCAAAAGTAAAGATAAGAATTATTAATAATTTAATATTTTATTATGTTCAGATAATTAAAGTAACTAGGACTGTGTTCACCATAATTTCATAACTTAGTAGGTATATGCAATTAATGATCTATTCTGCTGCTTAACCTGCAAGATCCGTAAATTAAGTTCAACTAAATGGTTGGTTCCCTAGATAGAAGAATTTTGTCACGCAACTTGGTCCGTCTATGGGTGTATGCTTTACTAACCCTTACCTTTGATCCCAGATTAGCTATTTTCGGACAAGGTCAAGCTATTAGATGAGGGTTGATAGCCTCAAATCTCCATTGTAACCAACATTTTTCCCTTTCGTTACCTCCTTGGTCTAGCAAGTAAGAATAAGGCGAGTTCTAATGTTTTCAACCGTTAAAAAGCAATCAAAGCGAATGGAAGAACAATACATGCATAAACTTCTTCCTAGAATCATTAACTGTTTAACCTACATTTGTTAATTCATCATGGTTCCCACAACCCTAGTTATGGTATTTAGCTACTCATGCTTGCAAAAATCATAGAATAATACATAATAAAAGACTTACTTGTATTAACCATGACAATTACTTCAAAGTAGCAATATAATCCAAGAACACAAATAAATAATAAAGGAGAAGAATAGAATAAACCAAAATTCTCCGACCTTCACGGTGGTTCTTAGTTCTTCCTAACTTACAAAGTTGAAAGTAAAAAAAGTATATCGGTTCCTCTACAAAAATTGTTCTTATGAGCTATTTATAGATGTAGGAGAAAACTCCAAATAAAATAACAGAGTCCAAAATAAATTGGAAAACCAAAACTCAGTTGAACTGGACTTCCAAGTGACGCGTGACACGCGCCTTTAATTTCCAGTAGCGCAATTTGTTGCTTCCAATAATAGCTGCTGCTTGCTGCATCGTTCTTCATTAATGGACATGTGTCCTCAATAAGTTTCAATTCAAATGCTGAATGCACTTTTGTACCATAAATATGTTATTTTATTGAATTCAATCCATTAAGCTACCTGCTTAATTTTCTTATATGATTTTTTGTTTTTAATTCGTTTCTTCTCCAAATTTATTAATCGTCACACCATTTTAATCGTACACATAAATACTCAACATAAGAATAATTCATAAAATCAATGCTTAAAACCGATCATAAAAAGACTAAATATGAGGTAAATAATAATTAAATATAGGTATTTTTTATCTCACAACTCTAAAATTTGATACGCCCAAATTACACCTCCTTTTAGAAGCATAAAGCAGTCACTGTTCAAATATAGAATCTAACTGAAGTTAGGGTCGATCCCACAGGGAATATGGTAGAAATAGTGAATATTCAATTGGTCGTCTTTATTTTAAAAGGGGGGTTTATATATCAAAAGTAAAGATAGGAATTATTAACAATTTAATATTTAATTGTGTTCAGATAATTAAAGTAACTAGGACGGTATTCACCATGATTTCATAACTTAGCAGGTATACGCAATTAATGATCTATTCTAGTGTTTAACATGCAAGATCGGTAGGTTAGGTTTACCTAAATGATTGGTCCCCTAGATAGATGAATTTCACCACACACCTTGGTCATGTCGCGGGTGTATGCTTTACTAACCCTTACCCTTGATCCCAGATTAGCTATTTTCAGACAAGGTCAAGCTATTAGATGAGAGTTGGTAGCCTCAAATCTCCGTTGTAAACAACCATTTTCCCATTCGTTACCTTCTTGGTCCGGTAAGTAAGAATAAGACGAGTTCTAACATTTGCAACCGTTAAAAAGCAATCAAAGCGAAGGGAAGAACAATACATGCATAAACACCTTCCTAGAATCAATAACTGTTTAACCTACGTTTGTTAATTCATCATGGTTCTCACAATCCTAATTATGGTATTTAGCTACTCATGCTTACAAGAATCATAGAATAATACATAATAAAAGACTTACTTGTATTAGTCATGAAAATTACTTCAAAGTAGCAAAATATATAATTCAAGAACACAAATAAATAATAAGGAGAAGAATAGAATAAATCAAATTTGTCCGTCCTTCACGGCGGTTTTTAGCTCTTCCTAGCTTACAAAGTTAAAAATAAAAAAAGTATATCAATTTTCCTCTTAAAATTATTCTTATGTACTATTTATAGATGGAAAGAAAATCCTAAATAAAATAATTGAGTCTAAATTAATTTGAGAAATCAAAATCCAATTAAATTGGGTTTGCATCGTATGTTACTACTGCCGCCACCGCCTTCAATTAGCAAGGGTTCCATTGATTGACACATGGCATGCAAGTACGTTACTCCTGTTCCAATTTCAATTGCAATTCATATATAAAAATAATAATATAATAATAAATTCAATCCATTAAGCTGTCTACTTGATTTTCTTATATGATTTCTCGTTATTAATTCGTTTCTTCTTCAAATTTCTTCAACTTTTCACCATTTTCATCCTACACATAACAAATACCCAACATAAGAAAATTCATAAAATTAAAGCTCAAAAACAATAATGAAAAGACTAAATATGAGACAAATAATAATTAAATATGAGTATTTTTAGCCTCACATCACCACCTCACACTTAAACTCTTGTTCGTCCTAGAGCGAGTATTAAAGTTCATCTAAAAAAATAAATTAGGAATACCACCACTTTGATTGATACAAACAATTAAGCCATGTAATAAATCATAACATCAAGTACACTTCTCGATCATTATGCAAGATATAGAACAAAAGCAAACTTCTAACCTCCTAACCTCAAAGACGGACTTTAACTCATCAAATTAAGTTTGCTCACCTACTCTGTCAAAGAAAGCTAATAAAATCACCTATCTATAATGAAACAAGTGCCCTCACAAGAAGAAATAGTCCACACACTCAATTTAAAGAATCGAATATAAATTAAGGACTTAGCATCAAAGAACAACTCTCGCACTCACAAAAGAATTCACATGTATGCACAAAGAAGCATAAGCTTGCCCATTATGTACATCTCCACTAATTAAGCATGCTCGAATAGAATCGAATAAGATTTTTACGAGTTTTAATGTTGGCTAGGAGACGGGTAGGAAACTATATAATAGTGACTTAAACTTCCCTAAGCACTTTGCACTTTTTGAACTTCATCACCCATTTTTTTTCACCTTTTTTTTCAACCCTCTCTTCAATTATTTTCACTAGTAATTCTCATCATATCAAGAACGCTTCAATCGTTGTTGTTTTTTAGAAATTTTCTCTCATTTTTTTTCATGTCACATTCTTTCTAAGAGGGCATTTTCATCACTTTGTAGCTATCATTAGTCACCTTTTTCACTCAATCATCCCTTTTCTTCAAATTTAATAATTTTGTCATAGTCCATGCTATAGTGCTTAAGGAAGCAGGGTGCAAAAAATTGGGGATTCAACAAAAGATCAAGGCAAAAAAATATGGCCACCAAATGAAAGGCTACAGGCTCAAAGGGGTAACTAGTGATATAATATCTCAAAAGGCTAAAATTCACGAGACACATCAAAAAAAGCCTATATCATCTTCTAAATAGAGCATTATTTTTTATTTCGCTTCAATAACATGCAGGGCAAGTTCTAAAATAAGATGCAAAACATGGAGTATGCAAAAATCCCCACCCCTCATGGCATAAGTATCAATCAAGATGGATTAATTCTACTTCTAAGACAGACAGGGTCATAGCAAACTATAAAATAAGAATAAGTTATATACAAACTCACTACCTTGAGCCTAGGTGTCAAAAAGTCTGCTATTTTATTTCATACTCAAGCACTCACAGAATAATACTACTCAAACTCAGGCCTAAATATGCTAGTATCAATCAAGTCAAAAAGGGTCTTTTCTTCTCTCAAAAAAAAACTATTCCTAAAAATAGAAATTAAAAAAATCACTCTAAAAAAAATTTATCCAATTCAAAGGCCCCCCTCCCTCCTCAAAAAACAACCGAGGCTATAAGAAAAATCAAGAGGTGGATGAAATATGCCACTAAAAAACTAAAAAAAAAGGGAGGGGGAGAATCTTTTTATATTTTTTTTATGTTTAAATAAAATCCTATGGCATACTCACCCTTAACTTACAATTATCAGAAGATTCTTCACCCCACACTTAAAATCATGTTTTATCCCCAAAGCAATTTATAGAAGAAGAAGAAGAAGAAGAAGAAGAAGAAGAAGAAGAAGAAGAAGAAGAAGAAGAAGAAGAAGAAGAAGAAGAAGAAGAAGAAGAAGAAGAAGAAGAAGAAGAAGAAGAAGAAGAAGAAGAAGAAGAAGAAGGAAGAAGAAGAAGAGAAGAAGATACTCCCTGAAGCCCTCTAGGGCGTAGCTAACAACATGTTTTCTCGTAATTTATTATCAAAGGCCGCGTGATCCCACACTTAAGCTCAACCATATTTTTTAACTTTAAATTTGGGTACTCAGACTTCCCCTAATCCGCACAAAAATTAAAAAAAAATATAATACTATAAAAATAAAAATAAGAAGCTATACTACAAATTGGGTTGCCTCCCAATAAGCGCCTGATTTAACGTCGTGGCACGACACCATCAAGTGAATCATTTTTCCTTCTACTTAGAACTTATGAATTGCACCCCTTATTTCTTTTCTATCTTTTTACTATGCTCAAGAGGCGGTTGTATAAATATAAAGGTCCCAAGTAATTTCATATTTTTTGGACATTAAGTGAGGAATGTAATTCTCTGATTTTGGCACAATAAATTCAAGAATATAGACACATTGTTCCTCCTTCTTAGACTCTTCCATAAGTTCATATGGCTCGATTACTAACTCACCATCTAAACATAATGTAGAAAAATGATTGGAATGAGGTCCAATGCGTCCTAACTCATGAATTTTATTATTATTTACATTCTCATATTCACACACACTAGAGTCTTTAAAAATAATTTTATCTACTTTCTCACATAACTCTAGTGTTCTCTTCTCAACAGTGACAACATCAATAAGAGTATGGTCTAGTAGTTGTTCCTCTTATTTTAGCTCCTCAAGTTGGCTTATAAGCATCTTTTTTCCCTCACACAACTCATAACTAAATTGTTGGGCGTCAAACGCATCAACCTTTTCACTAAACTCATCATTTAAGTTGTGAATTTCTAAACTAAACTTATCAAACTCATCAATGAACTCTATTTTTTCTTTTGCGAGCTCTATAAACACAGATTTCAAGCTCTTATGGATACTCCCAAATAAATCAAATACTTTCGTGCAATGACCCACACCATCAACAGCACAAGAATCACAAGAACCCCTATCACTCCACACTTTTCAGATGTCATCTCAAGAAGATTAGTAAAATAGTAATTAAAAAAAATATTTTTTAAAAAATAAAGAAAAAGAAATAATGACTATAAGTACTAAAGATAATTTCTAAACCGTATTCCCCGGCAACGGTGCCAAAATTTGATACGCCCAAATTACACCTCTTTTATGAAGTATAAAGCGTTCGTTGTCAAATATAGAACCTAACTGAGGTTAGGGTCGATCCTATTGACATATTTCTTCCATATTCCTCGTGGGATCGTTCTGAACCTCAGTTAGGTTCTATATTTGACAACGATCACTTTATATTTCATAAAAGAGGTATAATTTGGATGTATCAAGACACGCTGACAGAGGAGGAGTTCAGGGACCAGGTCTACTAGCCCAGTACCGAGGGCGTCACAAGCGCTTACTTCATATCCAACGCTAGGAGGTGGATGAACTTGGTGTCATGAAGGATTCATCTGTCGGGCAACCTTACCGACGTGACCTACCCTCGAGCTTTGGTGGTGGCCTGTACCATACAGGGAATTCAGCTGAATGTGTGGGTGCAGATTGTGTCAGAGTGGAGGAACTTCTACCGGGGCACCTAGAAGGGCTACTTTCTTCTTGGTCTAGTGTCTGCACTATGCAGACGAGTTGGGGTGCCCGAGGATGATACCAACAGGGAGGTAGATATGGATGCCCTCTTTCACCCTCTCCGGGTGAAGGTGATCACTTCCAAGGTAAAGAAGAGGAAGGTGGGTGAGGCCGAGATCAGCCGAGCTGCAGAGGGAGTTGATGATGATGACGATGATCCTGCCCCTCCTTCCTTGTCGCATCCCCCAATCACCAACAGCCGCTTGGAGGTGGACTTGGCCGTGATTATGAGATTCATGGAGAACGCCTGTGCCAGAGCCGTAACTCTGCCTCCCTCTACCCAGGACTATTTAGTACTCATTAGGGAGCTTGATGAGGAAAAAAAGAAGAGGTGCTCCCAAGACCGCATGTTCGCACGGATGCGGAAGACCATAAGGGTTATGTTCAGTTGCGCCATCCCTGAACAGGAGCTCCCCCAGCTAGAGCCAGAGGATATGCGGGAGTTTTCTTTCCTGAGTGACACCGAGGAAGAGGACCCCACCCCCGCAGCGCCTGATGGTGATGAGGCATCCGGCTAAGACCTCCCCCCATTATATATATAATATTACTATTTTAGGTTTGCCCTCATTTAGGGCATGTACTAGACATTGCTACCCCTTTTTATTTTACGCACGTGGATGCTAGCTTAACAATATTATTCTTATATGCATGCTAAATTTGTTTTTAAGTTATTTCCATTATTCCCGCAGTAACTCCTAGCTAAAACTGACGATTTAAAACAACCCATAAATGAAAAGCAAAACAAGGAATAATAGGGTAGGAATTCTGTCCCCCCCATCCCGCTATAGCGGCTTGCACGCTACTACCATGATGCTGCTACAGCGGAAAAATTCCTGCTATAGCAAGATCACCATAGTGGGTCAGTACCGCTATGGCGGCCCCAAAGGCAGCAGTCCAACAAAATTTAATTTCTGCAAAGTTCCCTCATTTTCCATTCCCAGTTATCAACTTTAACACCTGAAATCACATTATGGCCTTAATATAACCTCAAGGCCGATCACTGCAATGCATAAATAAGAACTTAGCACCACATTATCATAAAATAAGTTACGAATCGCATCTAAAATTGTGCATAACATCATATTCTCGCTATCATGCAACAATAGCCCTTCCCCTATGGTTCCCAACCAATTCCCACTATCCTAAAACCAGAGTTTCCCCACAGTCATAAATCATTTTGTTCTCTTACCATCTTTACCAACGGTAAGTCCATGCCCAAAATTTAGTATAAAATATTTCAGTTAAGCCACATAGAAATTTATCCCTTATCAAATCACACATAACCAAGTTATGACCCCTTCCTAACCTCAAATTTTATAGTAATTCAAGTAATTACATACCACACATTTGCAGTCATTCAAATCATATAATTACACATAAGCACAATCTCAAGCTTCATCACTAAAGCAGGTTTTGTTTATTATCCTCTATTGGCCCTATAGATGACCGTCAGCCGATCATCCATGCATTCACATAGTCCGTAAGGCCACATACCAATTGGAACCTTCCCGATTCCAACTTCCTTACTTGTGTTATATCAGCCGGAAACAACGGCATTCATTTACCTTGTTAAGATACCAATTGGAATAAAGAGATACCAATTGGAATCAACCTATACAAGCAAGCACCAGACCGCACGAAAGCAATGAAGGGAGTGGAACAATTTCAAAAAATGATTCATAGCTTCCCAAAGATTAGATTTGGACGTCAACACACCAATCCGAAAGATTCTATTCAACATTTCCTTTTGTACTGGGAGACTGATGAACGCTCATATCATGCTCTCCAAAGTAGGAGGTCATGGCGATCGTGCAGCAAAACAAAATTTATAATCACAATGAGTGTCGGGGTCGTACCCAAGGGACTTAGAGTAGCTAAATAGAGATTGTATTGGATTGAGTTTAAATTGAGAGTAAATGCTCAAAATATAAAGTAAAAGGATGGGGGAATTGGGATGTTGTTACTACAATCGCAATTCAATTAAAAGCAAGAAAACTAAAGTGGGTGTACCAAGTTGACTAGACAACTAGGGATGCATATCCGATGGGGCTTTGGTTATGGGATAGGGTGATCATCAATTCATACATATTCTCTCTTAATGACATGAATAGCATCGGTCATGGGTAAGATTTGCTTATCTCTCGATCAAAAATCTTATATCTGATGATCTCAGTTAGAGCATCATTGGTTTGATCAGTAAACAACCAATTAAGCTTGGGGAGGTCACACTATCTCTAGATTAGACCCTTAAATGGGAGAATCCGATGATAAGAGCTATCTCTAGCCTCAAATCTGAGTGGAATCCCAAGTTCCCACTGTAATTTCACATCCGAAACTATGAAATCCTTTCTCAAGCAATCACATAGTCAAGTAAAGAAAATTAATGTTTGCAACCACCAATTTTAAGATTAAAACTTGGTGAAATTACTAGACTCATGTCAATTAAGCAATTATAAGCAAGAATAGATAACCCAAACCCATTTTTTAAGCACCATCATCAATACACCCCTAGACAAGAGAATTTAGCCACTCATAGTAAGAGAGAAAGAGATACCAGCTAGGTAATTCAAAATCCCTTCCATTAGAGCTGAATCTCAAGTTCTAGATTCAATTTGAGCACAAAAGTGCTAACCAAGAGAATTAAATTAAAACCCTCTTCTCAATGGAGGTGAAAAACTTAGTCTCCAAGCTAAAAGCTCTTCAAAATATTCAGAATGATAAAAGTTATTTACAATTGTGCCTGAATAGGCCTTTTATAATTTCCCAAAATGTCACTAAAAATTAGGACAAAAATCTCCTTCAAGAGGTGTGCACCGCGATGTGTGGTTCGCAAGTTGTGATGTGCGCGTCGCACACTGCCTATGGCTGAACCAGTGACTTCAGCTAGAATTGGGAGTTCCATGCGAAAGAGGTGTAGTTCGCACCTAAGGATGTGTTCATTGCACAATGACCGCACCCCTTGATAGACTCTTCAGTGACTTTTGCAGCTTGTGCGGATGAGGTACAGTTCACACCTCAGCCTGTGCATGTCACACGGCCACCGAATCTTCGGTCATAATCTTCAGCTTTTCTGAACACTTCACACTTCACTCTTTTTGAGATCTTTTTGGGTCCATTTTCTTGTTTATCATCATCTATCAAAAGCACCTACATAGACACCAATAAAGGCCATAAGAACCTCTAAATCTATTCAAAATATAGCAATAATTCATGGATATAGGCTCAATAAGTTGGTAGATTACCGACTTATCAAACCCCCAAACTTGAACTATTGCTTGTCCTCAAGCAAGATACTCACAAGGTAAGGAATGAATTTTCTTTAAGCTCAATCAAGGCACAAAAGACTACTCTACACTAAAAATTTAAGAAAAAGAATAAACAAAAGACTCAAACAACCGACTCAATTACTATGCTCATCTCAAATTGGACCAACACAAATTCAAGGAAATTGATCAATTCAAAACCTTTTCCAAAAGAACATCATTTCTCATTCAAAATCAAGGGAATTTTGTTATTTAAAATAAGACATTTAAGCTTCTCAAGTCATTGGCATAGAACGTCAAGGTTTGCCTCGAGATTCGCCACACAACTTCTCTCATTCATTCCCCTCAATTAAAATAGAGACTCTATATTTTAATTCGAGTACATGATGCCACTCACCACAAGAGAGAATCCCACTCACAATCATTCAATTCACAAAACATGGGATTATAGGAGAACCAAGAAGACTCTCACTCTCTCAAGGAAGTTCAAGTGCATATGTGTCGAACCATAGGCTTTCCCTTCATGTATATCGCCACTAATGTAGGGTAGCCAAGCTCGGAATCACCAAGGACTTGTAGGTTACGATGTTGGCTAGGGCTAAGGTGAGGATATCATTTGGTTCAAGTGACTACACCTCTCTAATGCTCTTTGTTCTCATTCTGAACACCGCTCACATTTTTCAATTTAAACTTCACCTTATTCCTCCCTCACACAACCTAAGATTTCTCCTTTTTACTCATGATCATTCAAACTCCTTATACCACCTTCACTTGGTAGCACCTATTTTTGCTTTTCAATTTGTTTATTGGATTGATCTTTTGGAGAAATTTTCAATTTGAAATTAAGGTGCTACCTTGCACTTGAAGTGCACTTCTTTTCTTTTCCTCCTTTGATCACATGCACCCCCAAACTTAAGCATTTGCCTATGTTATATTTCATTTTCCCCCAAACTTAGGCTTTTAGCCCACATTTCATTTTCAAGCAATTAGGGAGGATGGGTGCCAAAATAGAGGTTCCAAAAAGGTAAAGGTGTTACAAGGTGCCAAAGAACGGTCATAAGCTCGAAAGGGGTTCACTAGGATTTTATTTCATGGAAAGTTATTTGGGTGAAGTGGCTGTCAAAAAAGGCCTAAGGTCATCTTCCAAGCTTGGTCACACCTAGAATTTTGCCTTGAATCACATTCGGGGCAAGTTCTAGATGACACTTATGCACAAAAATCAAGGTAAAACCTCACCACACAAGGCATCATGCCACAAGACCTCTTTCATTAGTCTCATAATCAATTGGGGCAAATAATTTTTGACAAGCTATTCCGAGTTCATTAAGCACTCGTTTATGAGTCAATCAAGCCAAAGCAAGAGTGTGCAAGTCATGACAAGAGAATGTTTTTCTTCAAAAATTAATTTCCCTTCTTCCTTTTATTTTCAAAACAATTTGCCACGAATTTTTTTTCAGTGGGCCCATTGCAAGACAAGCAACTACGAATTCAACTTTAAACTAAAACTTGGCATTTTCCCTTAAGAATGTCGCCTCTCAATCTATCATAGGGAAACACCAACCCGGTTTGACACAAAAACAAAAGAAAAGGAACAAAAAAAAAATAATCAAAACTTTTGCTCCTTGGGAAAGAACCATGGTGTTAAGAAAACCCTCGGAGTTTATTTCTAAACTACTATTAACAAGGCGATATATAAGCACCCCCCAACCGAAATGTAGCATTGTCCCCAATGATATTAGCCAGAGAAGGTAGGACACTCCCTGAGGCAGTTGTGCGAAACGCACTCTGGGTGGTGCGGCGGCATCTCAGTCACACAATCAAAATGGCCAATTTAAAAGTCAATCTGCTTGTTGCTTGTGCGCCGGCTGTGCGACCTGCATTTTGAGGCATGCAAAACGCACCAGTGATCACATAGTGGTGTGATATTCTAAGAAAAACTGTCAGGCTTCTACTACAAGGTGCAAACCTGGTGTGCGATGCGCACAACTTCTCATGCGATAGCACACTAGTCGCACGTTATATGGTCTGACTTGTCAGTTTTCTGCTAAGCTCCTGCGACCTGATGTGCGATATGCACCTTCTGTGGTGCGACCGCACGAAGTGTCACACTATCTGATCATTGTTCCCATTTCTTTGTATGGACTCCCAATTACAAGGCTAACAAAAACAACATGCAGAATAAAACCAGAAAATAAGAAAAACACAGAAAGAAAAAGTGCTTGGGTTGCCTCCCAAGAAGCTTGGTTTAATGTCACGGCTCGACGAAGGTACCTCCCTCTCAAGGCTCATCTAAGTAAATGTCTTCTACCATTGCAACTTCCTCCGGAATGCCCAAGTACGTCTTCACTCTTTGCCCATTAACTTTGAATATCGAGCCATATTCATTCTCCAAATCTATGGCTCCATTGGGAAAAGCTTGATGCACTTTGAAAGGACCCGACCATTTGGACCTTAACTTTCCTGGAAAAAGCCAAAGTCTAGAATTGAATGGGAGCACCCAATCTCCCCGGTGGAACTCACGCCATAAGATTTATTGGTCATGATAACGCTTCATCCGGGCCTTGTAGATAGAGGCACTTTCATAAGCTTGTATCCGGAATTCATCCATTTCATTGAGGTCTTCCACTCTAGTACGAGCGGCTCTCTCCCAATCCAAGTTTAGCTTCATCAAGACCCACAAAGCTTTGTGTTCCAATTCAATCGGGAGATGACAAGCCTTGCCAAAGACCAATTGATAGAGGGACATTCCAATTGGGGTCTTGTAGGCTGTCCTATATGCCCATAATGCATCGTCTAACTTGCGTGACCAATCCGATTGGTGAACATTCACCGACTTTGAAAGGATGGACTTAATCTCCCAATTGGACACCTCAACTTGCCCGCTCATTTATAGATGGTACGGAGTGGCCATTCTGTGTTTGACACCATATTTCTCAAGTAGTGTGCTAAATAACTTGTTGCAAAAGTGCGATCCTCCATCAGTAATAATGGCACGAGGTGTGCCAAACCTCGCAAAGATGTACTTTTTTAGAAAAGCAGTCACACTTCTCCCTTCATTATTTGGTAAAGCCACTGCTTTGACCCATTTGGACACGTAGTCCACAGCCACTAGAATATAGGTGTTTCCATGTGAGCTTGTAAAGGGTCTCATAAAATTGATGCCCCATACATCAAACAACTCTACCTCGAGGATAGGTGATAGTGGAAGCTCATGAGGCCGAGATTTGGCTCCTCCACGTTGACACTTGTCACACTCTTTTACCAAATCATGGGCATCTTGGAACAAGGTAGGCCAATAGAACCCACTTTGCAACACTTTAAAGGACGTATGCATACCCCCATGGTGTCCACCAATGGGTGACGAATGGCATGCTCTAAGAATGGGTAACATTTTAATTTTTGGTACACACCTCCGTATCATCCCATCGGCGCAAATCCAAAACAAGTAGGGCTCATCCCAATAATATTTCCAAACGTCGAGGAGGAATTTCTTTTTCTCATTTGAGTTCAATCCTTCCCGAAGTAGATCAATTGCTAAGTAATTAGCAAAATCTGCAAACCAAGGTGTCAAATCATGAGAAGCAGCCAAAATTCGCTCATTCGGGAATGAGTCATTGATTTCAAGCTCCCCCACACGCCTTCCTTCTTCTTCCAAACGCGATAAGTGGTCAGCCACTTGATTTTCACACCCCCTCCGATCCTTTACCTCAAAATCAAACTCCTCAAGAAGTAACACCCATCGGATTAATCGTGGTTTATATTCTTTTTTTGTCATCAAATATCTGAGAGATGCATGGTCAGTGTGCACCACCACCTTAGTCCCCAAGAGATATGCCCGGAATTTCTCAAAAGCAAACACCACAGCCAATAATTCTTGCTCTGTAACAGTGTAGTTAGTTTGGGTTGTGTTCAAGGTCTTACTCGCATAATAGATCGGGTGGAAAAGCTTTTCTCTTCGTTGGCCAAGCACTTCCCCTAAAGCTACACCACTGGCGTCGCACATAAGCTCAAATAATTTCGACCAATCCAGAGAAATGATAATAGGAGTAGAGGTCAACTTTTCTTTCAAGGTGAGGACTGCTTTCATGCAATGATCATCGTAGTCAAATTTGGCCTATTTTTCTAGTAGCTTGCATAAAGGATAAACCACCCTTGAAAAGTCTTTGATAAAACGCCTATAGAATTCGGCGTGGCCAAGAAAACTCTGGACGGCCTTCACAGTTTTTGGAGGGGGTAGTCTTGATATAACCTCGATTTTGGCTTGATCAACTTCAAGCCCCTTTTTGGAGATCTTGTTCCCCAAGACTATCCCTTCCTTCACCATGAAATGATATTTTCCACAACTCAACACCAAATTCGTCTCCTCACATCTTTTAAGTACCTCCTCTAGATGCTCCAGACAATCGCTAAACTCATCTCCAATAACAAAGAAGTCATCCATGAAAATTTCCATGGTGTCTTCCACCATGTCCGAGAATATCGACATCATACACCTTTGGAAGGTTGCCGGGGTATTGCGTAGCCCAAAGGGCATCCTTTTGAAGGCAAAGGTTCCATATGGGCAAGTGAAAGTGGTCTTTTCTTGATCTTCCAAAGCGATCGAGATTTGATTTATTCAGAGTAACTATCTAGAAAATAATAAAAGCCACGGCCCAACAACCAATCTAGCATTTGATCCATGAACAAGAGAGAAAAGTGGTATTTTTCTGTCTAAGAATTTAATTTCTAGTATTCCATGCATACTCTCCAACCGGTCACCGGTCTAAGTGCGATCAACTCATTTTTCTCATTTGGAACCACGGTGATTCCTCCTTTCTTTGGCACACATTGCACTGGGCTAACCCAAGTGCTATCGGATATAGGAAAGACCACTCCTGTATCCAACCATTTAATGATTTCTTTCTTTACCGCCTCTTGAATTGGTGGGTTAAGCCGCATTGGTGCTCAATGGAAGGAATGCTTTCCTCTTGGAGGTTTATTTTATGTGTGCATATTCTCGGAGGTATACCTTTGATATCCGCTATGGTCCACCCTACAGCTCTGATATGCTTATTTAACACCTTGAGCAAAGCTTCCACTTGCTTGTCGCTTAATTTGTTAGAAATAATGATTGACAAGGTTTCGTTAGCACACAAGTATGCATATTTCAAATGGGAAGGCAATGGTTTGAGCTCCAAGATAGGAGGTTCAATGATTGAAGGTTTAGATGGTGGAGTTTCCCTGTTCTTTAGGTCGAGATCAAGTTTCTTTGGGTGATAAGAGTAAGATCCCATGCCCACCAATGCACAACAAACCTCGTCGAATTCCTCCATACCCGCACCATCATGATTTAATAGTACCACTTCCAAGGCTTCATCAATGAATCCCTCTCTCATGTGCAAATCGATGCTTTCTTCAAATTTTTCAATTGAATGTCGTTTAGAGATCACTTGGTTGCTTTATAGATTTTGTCATGTCAAAGGTTGCTTCCTCATCATTCAATGCAAACTTTAACTCTCCCGAGTTCGTTTTGCTCAAAGTGTGATAACGGGAATACAACAAACAAGAAGGAAAGAAGGAAAAGATATGAGAATTAATAATTAGGAATTGAAATTATGGGCAACAAGGGGCTAAAACCCTCACCTCCTAATTGATTCCAACAACTAGAAACTAATTCAACTCAACTAATCAAGGAAACCTAAATGAAATCTACAAGTGGGAGACCTTCGATTAATTAAGTAAAGAAGTTAAACTAACAATCAAGAGAGTCACCCTAATCACTCACTAATTCCTTAAGGGAATTACACTAAGCCTTACACTAGCAACTACAAGTTTTAGAGTATCAATCTTCAATATGCAAAAACTAGTCTTCCAAAATGAAGAAAAGCTACTACTTATACTAGGAAATAAGAAGACACTAGCTATTACAGTTTTGCCCTTAATGAAGTAAGGGCCTTGTTTGGTTGCCTTCTTTTGAGAATTCTTGAATTCCTCCTTCTATCTCACTTTAATGGACCACCCACACATTGTATGCTTTCCTTTGAATGAACATCGTACGTGTCATCTATACCATCCATGCTCGTGTCAACCATGCTATCCATGCTAGTATCATCCTCCCCTTCTTGAAAATGATTCGTCCTCGAATCCAAACCTTAAAGACACATGAGAAGGACAACAACCAAAACATCCTCAAAGCATGAGGGTTAGTACAAGGGTTTAGCAACAATATCACCATGCCAAGGAGGCACAAATTTGAGATATAACCAAATATCCTTTTCTTCCAATAAAAGCAACTCATCATACAGGATGCAAAGGTTTTGGTTATGATCAAGAGACAAGGCAAAGACAAAGGTCTTTGTGGCATCAAGTATCATATCTAACTTTAGAGCCATAAGACACAATTGTTTCATTATCTCACAAGTAGGCCACACCAAAAGTGGTGCAATCACCCATAAGGGTTCATTCGGGTCAAAAAAGTAAAAGACCCACATATCTTTACCTCCATACAAAATAAATCTCACACCACTACGGGTATCATCATAAGCAAAAAAGGTAGTAGAGAAAGGTGTTAAGCTCACTATTCTCATCTAGGGCATGCCAAAAGATAAGGACACTGATAGATAAGAAGAGACATTTTAAGCACAAAACAATCCTCTCTATAAGACAACTTTCCAAAGGAAGAAAGTGCACCAACAAAGCCATGCTACTAGAATAGTTGAGGGATTTATTAGGAGTCAAATCACTCCATGCCAAATAATACTCCCAAGGAGTTGGGGTCCCCCCTATCATAGAACCAAACACGCTTCCAAAAGTTCCATTTGAAACTTCAACTTGTCCAACCCTATGAAGGTGACAAGGAGCTTTCAATATCCATGGACTCTCCCAAAAATAAATAAGCAACTTAGCATCCACACGAGGGTTCTCAATTGCAAATACACACTTTAAGAAAAGAATGTTAACAAGATGGCATTCACAATTTGGAACATAAGAGGAAGAGATTAAGCATTTCAAGTACACTTCATTATTATTCCTCAAACAAACTCCCACAAAGAATGGATAAACAAATGGAGTCATGCTTTTAAGAATCCATCCTAACACCTCAACTTGTCTAACCACATAAGTGTGACAAGGAGTAGAATACATAAATCGGATATCACGAATGCACCATGGATTCTTTCCCAAACAATAACTATGGTTGACATTCAAAACATGAAACACACATAACTTAAGCATATCCAAAACCAACCATGAATACATTGGAGCTATATCATCACTCTCATGGTAGGGTATGAGGTCATACAATTTCCAAAACCTACCTACCATAGGAAAAGTGTCATCCTGACTCCAAGGATTGCTTGGAATGAGAGGGGAAGGGTACATACCTTGAAGACGGGCTTTTGAGTCTGCATTCTTGTGCACCACACTTGGTTTCCCAAAGCTTTCCCTCCAATGCATCATTTTGGACCCATAGACTTGGTCTTTGTGTTTCTTCTTAAGAGTTGACTTTCTAGGTAGCTCTATTATTAGGCCTTCAACCCTTTGTTCATGAGGGACTTTGTTCGGATCCTCCTTTAGAAATATTTGTCCATGAACCTGCAAAAGAGAAGGGATGGTACTAGGCAAAATGCTAGCACCATGGTTAGTAGGTAACAAGGGATTGGTATTGGCAAGTCCCAAAATTAAGTGCTCCTTGTGCACCTCTTTTAAGTCACTTCTTGGCTAATCAATCTCATACAACTTTTCTTCTTGAGCCAATTCTTTCTTCTCCTTTTTAAGTTCTTTTGGCTTCTTCTTCTTCAAGATGTTCTTGATGAATATCAAAAACACCTAGAACACTAAGAACACACACTAAACACCAACACCTTCAAATGAGCTCGGAATTTGCTCAAATTTTAGGATTAGCTTCCCCTTAACGTAAGGAACAAACCCCAATGGTTTTTAAGCTCCAATTCCTCCTCAATCAATAGACCCACTTTCAAAGTTTGTAAAGCTTCAAAAGCTCAAAACTCTTTAATGACAACTTCACTTCTACAACTCCAAATCGCACGAAATTTGAAATCTAGACTCAAAAAACACTAGGGAATGAAGATCTAGTGTCAAAAACAACAAATCAAAACAAAAAATTGGTTTTTTTTTTTGGATGATTTTTTTTTTTTTTGTGAACCTAAGACCTAAGAATTGATGGAACAACTCTTAAAACCTAAGCTCTGATACCAAATGATAACGGGAATACAACAAACAAGAAGAAACAAAGGAAAAGATATGAGAATTAATAACTAGAAATTGAAATTATGGGCAACAAGGGGCTAAAACCCTCACCTTCCAATTGATTCCAATAACTAGATATTAATTCAACTCAACTAATCAAGGAAACCTAAATGAAATCCACAAGTGGGAGACCTTCGATTAATTAAGTAAAGAAGTTAAACTAACAATCAAGAGAGTCACCCTAATCACTCACTAATTCCTTAAGGGAATTACACTAAGCCTTACACTAGCAACTACAAGTTTAGAGTATCAATCTTCAATATGCAAAAACTAGTCTTCCAAAATGATGAAAAGCTACTACTTATACTAGGGAATAAGAAGACACTAGCTAGTACAGTTTTGCCCTTAATGAAGTAAGGGCCTTTTTTGGTTGCCTTCTTTTGGGAATTCTTGAATTCCTCCTTCCACCTCACTTTAATGGACCACCCACACATTGTATGCTTTCCTTTGCATGAACATCGTAGGTGTCATCTATACCATCCATGCTCGTGTCAACCATGCTATCCATGCTAGTATCAAAGTGTGCCCTGTTTTTAGGCTAGGATGCCCCAAGATGATGGGTATCTCAAATCTCCCTTTGCAATAAAGTATCAAGAAGTCCACAGGGTACACCATTTTCCCTACCTTGATCAAAATGTCACAACCGATTCCCACGGGGTACCTTATTGACTGGTCTGTCATGACGAACTCCAAGTTTGTGTTAGTAGGCTTCCCCAACTCCATTCGTTTGAAAGTGGCCAATGACATCAAGTTGACACTTGAGTTTTCATCGCACACCAGCCTAACGGACTTGTGAACTCCCTTCGAATCATAAACCGTGTGCACATCCGACATCACCGCCTTATTTGTGAAATTCCCCACAAGAATCGCGCTACTAAATGGAGATAGATGAACTACCCCAACATCTTCTAAGTTTCAAGTGGTGCATAATTCTTTCACGAACTTGGCATACTCAGGCATTTTGTTAAAAGTGGTACTTGCAAGCACATTGATGGTGATTCTCTTCAACATAGATTCAAAATCGTTCGGAGTCTCATTCAATCTTTCTTACACAAGTCGTTGAAGGAATGGACGTGAACAAGTGGGGAATCATTTTAGAACTTTAGTCTCCTTGCTCTCACATTGAACAATTTTAGTCACACCATTTCCCCAAATTTGCACTTTCTGAGGATTGCTTATCATTGGCATTGTAACATCAACATGTTCTAGGGAGCTCTCAACACCACTACCCCTCTATTCATTCTCGGCTTGCCTAGATTTGAATTGTGAATTCAGCCAAAGCATTCTATCTTCAAGACGTTCAATGGATACGGATTGCGATTGAACGGTTTGGGCAAGACTTCCAAGGTTATGGATCAACTCCTTAATGACTCCATAGGTTTCCCCTACTTTTTCTAACACCTGCACAAGCATACTTTCCATTCTAGAGTCTTCATATTGTTCGTTCTGACCTTGATTCTCATGCTCACGTCTACCCAAACTATGAGGGTTTACATGGGAACCCGCCTCGTGGACAGCTGCAAGCACCTCATCACTACCATCATTTGACCTCTCACCATCTTCTTCCGACTTCATATTCCCAAGAACACCAATAGTGCTAATGGTTTCAACTCGCTCATTTGAGATACTCCTTACCATAAATTCAAGGAGTGTGGAAGTGATTGATAACTCTCTATTTCTACGTGCATCATTCTTTAACCACTTCTCAATCTCTTTGGCGGAGGTCGCATCCATTGCTCCCTCGACTCTCGAAAATCCAACTTATGGTCTGACCAGGTAGTAAAATCAAGCGCAATTGGGTTGAGTGAGAAGTACATGCATTGTTGTTTGAGTGTCGTGTGTCTGCAATCTACCACAAGCAACACACAAAAGTAAAAGAAGTAGGCAATCTCAAAGTGAGTTAAAAACAACAATCAAAAATAGCTATCAACTCAAGTCCCCGGCAACGGCGCCATTTTTTATGAATGCTCAAATCGTGCTCTCCAAAGTAGGAGGTCACGGCGATCATGCAGCAAAACAAAATTTATAATCCTAATGAGTGTCGGGGTCGTACCCAAGGGACTTGGAGTAGCTAAATAGATATTGTATCGGATTGAGTTCAAAGTGAGAGTAAATGCCCAAAATATAAACTAAAAGGATGGGAGAATTGGGATGTTGTCACTACAATCACAATTCAATTAAAGGCAAGAAAACTAAAGTAGGTGTACCAAGTTGACTACACGACTAGGGATGCATATCCAATGGGGATTTGGTCATGAGATAGGGTGATCATCAATTCATACCTCTTCTCGCTTAATGACATGTAGCATTGGTCATGGGTAAGATTTACTTATCTCTCGATCAACAATCTTATATCTGATGATCTAGGTTAGAGCATCGTTGGTTTGATGAATAAACAACCAATTAAGCTTGGGGAGGTCACACTATCTCTAGGTTAGACCCTTAAATGGGAGAATCCGATGATAAGAGCTATCTCTAGCCTTAAATCTGAGTGGAATCCCAAGTTCCCACTAGTAATTTCACATCTGAAACTATGAAATCCTTTCTCAAGCAATCACATACTCAAGTAATAAAAATTAATGTTTACAGCCACTAATTTTAGAATTAAAACCTGGTGAAATTACTAGACCCATGTCGATTAAGCAATTATAAGCAAGAATAGATAACACCCACACCTATTTCTTCATAAACCATCTTCAATACACCCCTAGACAAGAGAATTTAGCCACTCATAGTAACAGAGAAAGAGATACCAGCTGGGTAATTCAAAATCCCTTCCATTAGAGTTGAATCTCAAGTTCTAGATTCAATTTGAGAACAAAAGTGTTAACTAAGAGAATTAGATTAAAACCCTCTTCTAAATGGAGGTGAAAAACTTAGTCTCCAAGCTAAAAGCTCTTCAAAATATTCAGAATGATAAAATTTATTTACAATTGTGCCTGAATAGGACTTTTATAGTTTCCCAAAATGTCACTAAAAATTAGGACACAAATTCCCTTCGGGAGATTTGCGGCGCAACGTGCAGTTCGCTTGTTATGATGTGCGCGTCGCACACTACCCCCGATTGAACCAGTGACTTCAGCTAGAATTAGGAGCTCTATGCGAAGGGGGTGCGGTTTGCACCTCAGGATGTGCGCGTCGCACAGCGACCGCACCCCTTGACAGACTCTTCAGTGACTTTTGCAGCTTGTGCAGAGGAGGTGCGGTTCGCACCTCGTCCTGTGCATGTCGCACACCACCGCATCTCCGGTCAGAATCTTCAGCTTTTCCAAACACTTCACACTTCACTCCTTTTGAGCTCGTTTTGGGTCCATTTCATTATTTATCATCATCTATCAAAAGTACCTGCATAGACATCAAAAAAGGCCATAAGAACCTCTAAATCTATTCAAAACATAGCAATAATTCATGGATATATGCTCAATAAGTTGGTAGATTACTGACTTATCAGAGACCGGTAACCTAGGCATTGATACCAAATTGTCACGACCCAACTATAAGACTATGCGAGAACCTACTTGAAATCACCTAGATAAGAGAACCGCTACCACCCGATTAAAAACAGGTATGCCGAAATCAATAAAAAAATGTAAGAATTTCATATGATATTTAGAAATAGTTACGAGACTTGAGTACAATGAAATCCTCTACAATTACAACGGAAAAACCTCCCTAGGAACTAGTCTAAGCAGGTACAAAATCTTCTAAGAAAAGTACCAAAGCAAAACAAGACACAACTCTCACCATAGGAAAGAGAGGAGTAGAAGCTGTTGGGAATTACCATCGTCTTTACCTAGAAAATATCACTGATCCTGCAACCAGACTATACCAAAAAGGTATAACAACAGTAGTATCAGTACAAATAACACGTACTGGTAGGCATCATCGGTTGACCCGAATCCACCATATAATATCATTCAATATTCAGAAGAAAATATACAACTTAAAAGTTATACCATCCCAGTCCTCTATCAACAGCCCTTTCTACCCAGGTGGATTAGCCATGGACCTTATACATTCTTCCCCAAGCCTCCCTAGCTCATTTCGCTACCAACTCCACTATTAGAAGATATTCCATCCCTCTACCCCGGTCATAACCTGAACCCTTATAACTCTAAGAGTCTTCAAGTCTACCCATCTTGCCATCCACTGGAATTACCTTACTAGTTTCCACCCTATGATCCAATTGCTAACTATCCTTGTTAGTAGGTCTGCCACTCTAACTTAAGATCCTAAGCCAACAACCTTGACTCATAATCATTAGCCAAATAAAGGACAACCTGCAAGACCCTCGGTCACTACCCTGACTCAACCACCATACAAGATATATCCCAAACCATATTGACAGACACAACCAATTTTACCACACCCTTCAAGTAACCCGGACTGCACAAGGATCCCTAGGACATCGTCTACAGTATTTAACATACAATTCCGATCTACACAAGAACCATCCCAGCATTTAAACACACCAACCCATCCACTCAGGGGACAAACATGTAATAATACATCACAACAAATAAGCTCAATTCACTCATGAAACCAATATGTAATAATACATCACAGCAAATAATCCCAGTTCACTTATGGAACCAACATTTAACAATACATCATAAAAAATAAGTCTGATTTACTCATGGAACCCACACACAGAAGAACAACCAAACATGTACCAAGTGTGGTACCTAAGCTAACCATAATAGAATCTATACCATTCGTGGTACCCGAGCCAACTAATAATTTGTACCAGGTGTGGTACCTGATCCAACCAAAGAATCACAGATATCATAACAACCACAACTACAATGAATACAACCCACACTTGTAAAGCCAACAAGCATTTAAGAAAAGTTCATTGCATGTGATTGACAACCACATATCATTCAGCCTTCATTCTCTTATTCCTTTAACACGTATTATACAAGCAATACTAATGAAATAGTTAACAATGCACACATAACATAATTTAGGTCACAAGATAATCATCACCTACACAAAACTATGGTTCATTATCTTAGCTTGGATGGGCCTTCCTAAACAAATTTGTGGCTCATTCAATTAGCACATTAATACATAAATCTTAATACTGGACTTATTTAGGGATATACATTCGTCCACCGGAAATCCCTTTCCTAACACCATAAACTCAGTACCTTCCTTGTTCATCCCATTTCCCTCATTTATACAAAGCTCGAGAATCCGCTATGACCTAGAAATCCCTTTACACTTAATCATTACAAGTGCCATGAACCCACCCCAAAATCCAATTACCCTGGGGTTAAGAATCATAACATTAAATCAAACACTCAAATACAGGGTCACATCACTCATAATAGTAGATTTCCATTCCAACCTACCAGCTCAAATATGTTTGTCCATCTAAACTATGTGTCTAAAGGCCTAAGCATAAAATCTTCCATAAATCAGTAATATATTATGCATTTGAAACAAGTCTACTACTCAGTTAACCTAGCCTACCTGGATGCCACGCAGTTGCTTTAAAAGTCTGAACATGAACTTTTAGCTCCGTGGAGGCGAGTCCTGATGGAAGGTTGGCATGAAATCCATGGGTTTTACCCTATTATAGCTGAAATCCCTCCTCTCCAGTGCTTCCAAGTTATAGGGAAGCCTAGGAGTGTTTTGGAGCAATCCTCGTCTTATTGCAACTGAAGAGGAGAAGTCCAAATATAAAAATCTATGTTTTTAGTTACTGTTTTTGTCAGTCTGCTATAGCCGCCTAGCGGCTGCTACTGCGGCAGTGCTATAGCTGGAAAATTCCCGCTATAAAAGGATGACGTCGGCCCGAGCAAAATTTCAAGTTCTGAAAATTTTTGTCGTGTCACCCTAAATTAAATCGACAGCGTATTTCTACAGTTCATGTAACCCGTAATAAGGTACCTTTTAATAATAACTAAATAGGTTGTTACATACACTAAAAGAGATTCACGTGTTAATGGGTGTAAAATAATTATTATTACAGTTCGTTACATATACTAAAAGAGATTCACGTGTTAATGGATGTAAAACAATTATTATTATCATGATGGGATTCATTTAAGGTTAAACATAGAAAATGTGACATGTTATGGTGTACTTTATCAATAATTTAATTGATTTGTAACTGATTGATGATATCAACGTATGCTGAAGCGTGATTAATTGAATTGTTAGTTGATTCATATAATAATTGATTGATTGATTATACATCACTTATGATATCCCGTATTCATGACGTAAATAAATTGCTTAAGAGCATTTATCATGTATTGTGTGTTTGCCCAATATGTGCAAATGCATATTCACATTCATCATTTATATGTCATCTCATGCATAATACACTAGATGAATCCTATAAATATAGTTGTTAAAGGTTAGTTGACTGGTAAAGGGTAGAGTGATGTAAGTTCAACATGGATGGCTAATTTCTAGCAAAGGTTCACCGGTGGTATTCCCGATAAATGGTTATTTAGTACAGAGTAGGTATATGGAAGGCTAAATCTTGGTAAAGGGTCACTTCTCTAGGTAAAGGGTTATCAGTACAAGATGGATAAATGGACCTCGTGAGTTCCTCGTGAGTTCCTCGTGAGCCAGGACTATCTAAAAGAAAGAATGTGTGTGTACAGGTTGCATTTGGCAATTGCATTGAAATGCAACTTTCATCTTTATTTGTGATATTTTAATTGACTCGGGTTACACATCAGTAACGGATTGCATTATCGAATGGTTTTTTATATGTATATGATCTTATTGAGTTTTTGAACGTATTACTATATTCTTGGGATGAATTATGCCGAACAACTGTGGGTTTATTCTGTTAGATTATTAGTAAGAACTGGGCTTAATTTCCTTACTTGATTTAAATATGAGATATTATCTAGTTTATGGAGGTAATTCATTCCTTCTTTGTTGATTTCTTAACTATTGGTGATATTTAATTAAGCAAGTGTTTTCAGACCAACCCTCGCTACTACTTTAGTTTAAGATGATGTTTTAGAGTACACATACTTCTCATTCTCACTACACTTATTGCACTTTCTATGCAGGTTTATTCGTGAATTATAGATTGTTATAATGAGATGAGTTGAGTTTGGATAGTTGGAGTTTTGGGGTCAGTTGTTGGTTGATCCATAGTGTTACACTCCAAATTTGAGGAGGCGCGACCGACACATGGTGTCTTATTTCACAGAGTGAACTAACTGAAATTCACACAATCTTAAGACTTGAAACTACAAGAAATTTGGGTTGACATATACAGAACTGGTTGAACGAGTAAATAACTCAACATATTTTTATAAGCATAAGGCCGACAAAGCCAAAATCAGAAACAACTAATAACAAGCCCGGCAAGGCTACACCTAACTCATAGAACCCACAACATACATCTACAAGCCTCTAATATTATAACTGCCAACACATAGTCAAGAGAGTGCTTTGGCCTACCCATCAGCTACACAAATCAAAATAAGACTCCTAATTCAGCAGCCCCCAGGAAGAACAAAGCGTATCAACCACATGTTGAAGTTGACAACAAACAACGAGGATCGCTATCTACCTGTTTATCCCAAACTACAGGAATGAGTGCAACGCCCTCAATGAATGGGGGAGGTCAATATAAAATAATGTACAGAGTATGTAAGGCAACAGAGTAACTGAAACTAAAACCATATTCTACGGAGGGTAATCTATAACCACCCTTACCTGAGTCTTTCTCCCACCATATTACAATAATAATAAACATAAATTAACCCCAAAGTCAACTGTGATTAGCCTCGAAAGAACCTTATATAGCCCTGAAGGCAGTCACATATTGCCCTATAGGCAATTGTATCTAGTCTCATGGGTTATAGCCCTATAAGAAATCATATTTAGCCCCGTAGTCAATCATATCTAGCCATATAAGAAACATATCTAGTACCATAGGCAACATATCTAGCAGCGTAGGAAACATTCATAGCCCCGAAAGCAATAATGTAATGATCCTTCCAGTCATTCACGCGTCTTCACCTTCTTTATACTGTTAGAGCCTGCCGATAGTAGTCCCAAGTCACTTATGGATTGCTGGGATCGATAGTTTGGTGCCCGGATCGTTCGTTAAATTGTTATGACCAATTTATGATTTTAGAGCTTTAACTTAGAAAATCATTGACTTTAGGCAACATTCTTAGCTAGCATGCTCGAAGTCAAATTTCAACAGTTTTGTTAGCTTTAAAACATGGATTTTGGTCTAGTTTGACCTTTAGTCGGAGCTTGAGAACTTTCGGTATAATTCTATCTCACATTTTGAGATTTCAGGACAGTTGGAGTTAGAAGTTTGACTTTGGTAAACTTTTTATAATCGAAGCATCAGATTTAAAATCTGACAGTTCCATCAGCTCTAGAATGTCAAGTTTGGGTTAGGTTGGTGGTTGGTTTGGGTCCCGGGTGAGCCGAGCTCATTTTGGGTGTTTGGTAGGTTTTAGCAAGTGTTGACTTGGGTCAACATTCCTCCAAATCGACCTCGTATGGATATGTCATCAATTCCATTGAGTCCAGAACATCATTTCCACTCTATTTGCATGTTTTCTTTGTGTGTATCAGAATTTAATTGTGCACAGAACCTCCCGTGGGAATATTTCATTTTGCTGGTTTTTCTGCAGCAGAGATGTGTTCAGCGCCAATGGCGCTGGGGTAGCACAATAGCGCTAGTTTGTGCCTTCCTTTAGCGCCAATGGCACTAGTCTGTTGTTCCCCCTTCAGCGTCAATGGCGTCGGGGTTGCGCCAATAGTGTTGGTTCCCTGTCCCTCATTCAGCGTGATCGCACCACGCCAGTGCCAATGGCGCTGGTCTGCGACTTACAACTTATAAAGCTGCCTCCTCAAAATTTCAGATCATTTCCTCACTTTTCTCTCTCTCTAAATCAGTTCCCCTCTCCTAAAACTTATCCCAAATCATTGTTCCAACCGTGGAAGTTCACCTATTGGAGGATTTTATCGCTCCTCCCTCATTTTGGTAAGTCATCTTCCCCAATTTCTTCTTTTCCATGGCTAAACCTCCATTAATGTTCTTACTCTTAGCTTGGGGTTCTTGTTTGGTTGTAGTTGTTTGATTTGGGGATTTTGGTTTGTGGTTACACTTACTCTATCTCGTAGACCTTGCTCATTCTCTTCGTGGTAAGTTATTCTCCATTTTTATTCCAGATTTTTACAAGCTTTCACATGATTTCCTCATCTTTTCTTGGCTATTTTAGGCCCTTTCCTTACTCTTTTTCCGCTAAAATTTTGAGCAGGTACTCCTGGCAAGGTTGGAAACCTGATGGAAAATTTTGTTTCCAGTTTTAGGTTATAGAGCCCACGGGCCTGCTTTTGACCCAGTTTTGACCCGACTAAATTTTTAGCAATATGAGTACTGTTAGCTTTGTATTGATGCATATAATATGTTATTGATAGTTTGTTCACAATTTGGGGCTTCTCAGAGCAGTTCAAGATTGGACAATATTATTCCAACAACTTATCGTCGGACGATGGGTAGGTTACGGTTTTCTATATATAGACTTTGTGTATATAGGCTATAATTGCATTAATTAGTATACTTGGGTTGGGTATTCTATGTTGAAACCCCAGACCTTGTCCATCTTTTTTGTCCGTATTATTTCTTATGTTGGTTGTATTATTGATATAGTTTTGTAATATTACTCTTGTATCCCTATATGGCCTTTGTATACACCTTTGGACCATAGATGGTGGGATATTTGGGAATGCATGTGAGTCCCAGATATCGAGTTGTGATTTTAGGCTGGTTATCTATGTTGTAGAGCTAATTGAGCCTGTGCAGGGCCGATCGGTTGATTGTGAGTCATTGGGCTATTGTTTGTGTTTGGGCATATTATCAACATATAAAGAGTTTTTCTACATCTATTTACTACTACTTAGGCTGCGGGCCTAACTCTAACCATTTTCTAAACTTTTCATGGCCTGAGGGCCCATTTTCGGTATAAAAGATTCTAAATGGATTTGAAACTGGTTTTATGGATTTCCTTGAGATAAACAAGATTAAAGGATGATTTTATCAGTGGTTTTCACATTGATACTAGACTCGGCTGAGCCATAGCGCTAGACATATTTTACTATGAATTTAGACCTGGATATACTCCGGGCACCCTTTGTTGGGGTTTTGAGATTTCAATCACTGATTTAGTCTTGGATAGACTTTCAACACCCTTTGTTGGGGTTTTGAGATTACGGTTACTGATTTAGACCCAGACAGACTCCAAGCACTTACTTCGAGATTCCAATCACTGGTTTAGACTCAGATACACTCTGGGCAGTTATACTTTGTGATTTTGCAATTTTTCTATCTGGTCTACGAGACCTCCATGGACCTTGCCGATCTGGACCAGGAGCTAGCTGTTGTGAATTCTAGAGGAGGGGTATATGGTGTAGTTGAGGTATACGGGTGCGTCCTTCCATGGATCCTACTTGTAAGGCCTTTAGGCACCGGAAGAGGTACATATAATGCTACTATCACACCGGTTTTATCATATCACATTATATCATTCATATTGGTTTGGATCCACCCTTGTTTGTTATTTGCTCAGTGTACGCTCTGGTAGTATGGGATTCCGGAGGATTTGTTTTCACTTGTATGTGTTCCTCGGGTGTATGGGCTCCTGTTAGGACTGTAGGTAGATTATCTTATGCTATCTTAGTGTAATACTTGTTAGAGGCTTCTGATTATTGGTGGATTAGTGGGATCTATCTTATTGTGGCACTAGTTATGTGGCCTTCTGAGCATTTGTGGGTTAGCGGATTTTATCTTATCATGGTGCTGGTTAGTGGCCTTCCGGTTATTTATGGTGAAGCTTATTCTATCCTAGGGTTGTACTTATGAGGTTACTATATGATTCTTCTGATCTTGAGAGTTGTGTTATTAGTATGATTTCGTTAGTTGTATTGTTCCTTTCTTTCCTTCCCTTTTATTTGAGTTTACCGATATACCATCATTCTTCTTAAACTCTCTCTTTATATTGTTGTTGCAAGAATTCAGGTGCATTCTCTTTTTCTTCACCTGTGTTTTGTGATATATATATATATATATATATATATATATATATATATATATATATATATATATATATTATCATGCCCCGAGGCTACCCTCTAGATGCAACGTGGTGCTTGGTGTCACAAGTGACTCCAAGCTAACTCATGGTCTGGCATAACTAGATAATTTTTGATAAAGCATCCACTGTGCGGAAACTGAAAAATAATTTAATATCTGAAGTGGGAAAGAATCCAAAACATGTCTGAACATGAAAATATATATAAGAGTATAATGAAGTCTGAAAAACAACACTAACAACTCAATAGCTGAATCTAGTCTATGTCTGAAAGCCTCTAACTGGCGAGTTGCTGGGACATGCCCCCAGCTCACTCTAATAATCTAAAAACTGTAAAGTAAATACTGAAAGTGAAAGCATGACTATCGTCCTCAAACTATGAGGACTCACTAATGAAGTTGCTGGGTACGGACTAAAAATGAGCTAAGTATGGTCTGGATGCTGAGCGCCTGAACCTACATCATGAAATTATATAGCATAAATGTAGGCGTCAGTACTTCGAATGTACTGAGCATGCAGGATATATAACCAAAGATGTAAACATGAATAATGACATAGAAGTACATAGCATGAAACATGAGCTGGAAGGTATCTGAAATGCAATAACCAAGTAACTGAACATGAATATCATAACATGGTAAGCTGAACTAAAATAACTGAATACATGGTCAATGCAATGTTGAGCCTGAATGTGGGAGATATTATTATCGACATACCCCAAGCTAAGCTAACTATGGGGCCATCCTGTAACCCTGGATGGAAGGGTGTTCATACCTTGTCAAGGGTATGAACAAGTCCGACGTGGATCCACTAAACTGATGCCCATAAGGGATTGAGGTGTGCAGCCTAATCTGACAGCTGACCCCTCTTTATACCTACGGTGGCGCCGTAGTTCTGGTATTGGGGAACTGCTACTAAAGGTCTTAGCCTAATCTGACATCTAAGCCTTCATCCCCACATCCGCTCGATACTAAGTCTACTCCCAACAGAATTATAAGCAATGAAATGCAAGCCAAAACACTGGATAGCTCAAATACTGACAATTATCTGAGAATGCACATATATATACTGAAATTGATGGCATTCTAATTTTGAAGCATAATTATCTGAATTATCTACCTAGCAAGTATAGTTTATGAATACTGAAATTAAGACAAGCTAGCATTTCTGAGTCCTGTACAAATGACTACGCTAATTCTCCAAGAACCATGAAGTATAAATCAGTATAAGCAGTAGCATCTAAATTATAATAAATTCCTAAGAGTTAGGAACCCTAGGCCTGAATAGTTCATGAAAAAACTGTAGAACTGGCTGAATCTAGGGACTTAATGGGTGAAAGGAACCCATTGATGAAATCCTACATACCTGGAGAAGAATCTATGGAGAAATCCCCTTGGATTTTGGGGCTGAGCTTGAAGGAACCTTCTGCTTGTTCTTGAGCAAAACTATCGCCTCTTTTCTTATTTTCTTTCTAAGTCTGATTAGTTTTGGGAGAATGGGGAAATAAGAGTGAAAAATCCCTTTAATTACCCCCCAAAATGACTAAGGTTCGGAATTAAAAGGATAGAGAAAAGACTAGAATGCCCTTGAATTAATTAAAAGAAGACTGCTGAAATTCGCGACTCAGGTTTCACGGATGGGTTCCACGACTCGTGGAAACTTTCACTACTTGTGAAACCCTGTCGTGGTTCCTGGACCTGAAATCTGGGCTACTGGAATTGAGTTCCATGGGTGTGGTCCATGACTCGTGAAAACTTCTACGGGTCATGGATCCCACTCGTGCATCCTGGGCTTTGGTTGACTCTCAGGTATGGTTTCACTAACTGGGTTCATGACTCATGGATCCTTCCACGGTCCATAGAACTAGTTCATAGTTCTCAGAGAAATGGTAGGCCTCTGGTCTGACTTCCACGAACTGAGTTCACGACTCGTGGATCATTCCACGGTCCGTAGAACCAGTTCTTGGTTCTCAGAGGAAATCGTTAGGCCTCTGATCTGATTCCACGGGCATAGTCCACGACCCATGGACACTTCCACGACTCATGGATCTAACCCGTGAATTGGCTGACAGTTGAAATTTTTAATTCTTTCTAGTTTTCTGAGTTGGGTCTACGCTTGAAAGTTCTAGGGTGTTACATATATATATATATATATATATATCTTTTGTGGCTAGCATAGTATGCTCGTATTTTCTTTGTCCTCTATCCGTGCTAGTTTTTGTGTGCTTTCCTTTGTTTGCTTC
This sequence comes from Jaltomata sinuosa, assembly GCA_003996215.1. Classification (NCBI taxonomy): domain Eukaryota; kingdom Viridiplantae; phylum Streptophyta; class Magnoliopsida; order Solanales; family Solanaceae; genus Jaltomata; species Jaltomata sinuosa. The sequence continues at coordinate 58,220 of QJPP01004830.1, forward strand.
TGTGACTATTTTCTTCATTGTCTGCTATTTACTGCTTTTATATCTTATATGCGCTCAGTCGGCCTATGATGCTTACTGAGTACCCGTTGCTTTGTAATTGGTGCTCATACTACACTTCTGCATCTTTCTAGTATAGATCCTAGTGTGAGCTATCATCGCTGATCACGTGGATACTCATGCAGCTTTTGGATATTCAAGACTAAGGTGAGCTCCTGCCGACTGGGGCTTGACCACATCTCCTCTTTTGGTACTGTTACTCTTTTTTGTTATTCGGAGACAGTTGTATATTCTATTTTATTTTCTCTAGTACACTGTATTTTATTAGAGGCTCCTGTACTATCGATACCAGGTCGTGGGATGATGTAGTATCTTTCCATGTTTAAATTGGTTGTTCTCCTTCTGCGTTGCTTTATTTATCTGCTTCCGCTTATTTCTACTTATTGTGTGTGCTTGCTTAGGTAGTAGTTTATTACTAACCGTTCTGGGCTACTGAGATTGGTTCGCCTACTGAGGGATTGTAGGTGTCATCATGACCTGAGAAATCGGGTCGTGAAAAATCACACGATATTCTTATAGCTTTTTTAATTCACAACTAGACACGAAATTCATACAAAACTGCACATGAGTTTCCGACAAGGGATTACTATGATAACACACAACGAAACAACCTCAATTCGAGATATCTATGAATAGCTCTTTGATAGCATGCTATACTCAAAATCTCTAACGTCAAGAAATCATGTCAAAAGAGAAAAAATATAGCCTTCACATACTTTATTCACACTCCTACTACACAAAGCTTCACTTACATTCGCCCCCTATTGATAGCAAGAATTATGATTTAATGTCAATACAAAAAAAAAATATTATGGTTAACCGATAAGCGATTCCTTTACCACGAAGCTAAGAACCCGAGATTATTTTAACATAGAATTCAAAATTAGAAACCCTTATATCACAGCAAATCAATACATATACCATCTCAAAACTACTATCACAACTACACCTTCTCAAAACTCCTATTAGCATAACTCTACAATAGTCGCTCTTCGGGAATGTACTAATGTCGTAATATATATAATATATATATATATATAAATATATATATATATATATATATATATATATATATATATATATATATATATATTATATATCTAAAAATATTGCCTTTTGTAGGGGAAAATGAATGAAAAACTCCTGGAGTATACATATGTAAATATAAATATTACCTACAGCAAAGGGTCACTTGACCGATAAAAGAAATGGATAGCTATCACTTTTTGATAGTAATTAACTAGTGGTTCCTTGGATTAAATTAATTAGTGGAAAGTATTTAATGAAAAATATTTGTTGCACTCCAACCTTCCACGTGAAAGTGGTGGTGTCAATACCACCTATTTCCTTATTATCCACTTAGTTTTGGATGAGATCCATGTTATGTATGCACTCCGAATGCATAATAACTTTTGTGCCAAACTCCGATTAATGAGAGATTCATTTTGTTAGAAACTAGGCTCAAAAATATTTAATTTGATAGATAGTTGGCCCTATACTCCTAATAGGTTGGGAGATATGCGCGTTCCATATAAGACAACATATGAGATTATTTGAAATACTTTGACATAATAAAATCTTCAACTTGAATTTTTGTTCTAAGGCTTCTTTTGGCTTCTAACTTTGGTATAATATCTCGAACACCTTCATACATCGCTATACAACCACTCATTCGCAACCTCATTCTCCCAATAACTCATCGACGGGTGGTGTAAAATAACTGAATTAGATTCGCAAGTCTTTGATGACTAAATCAAAGACACCAAACGTGTGAGGTGTTACACGTAGCACTGAACTCTAATTTCATTTCTTTATTTAACTGTATTTCTATTTTTAGATGGTGTAGTGTCAAAATTTGATATTTACTTTTAGTTTCGATGCTTTTGACTCATATCACCGGGTCTTTGGGGTATTTGCATTATATTTTTGCATATATATTATTTAAAGTCTTGTTTATTACTCATCACTATTTATGTTCATTTTATGCATCCTAATACTGCAAAATAGCATAAAATTTAAATTGGTTCACCAATTGGATTGGGTGTAGATACCATCAGTTTAAAAATATTTTGATTGTGATAATATGTCGACTCCTGAAACTTTTCAAATTTGGACTCCACATGCGGACTCATATGTCTTAACATAATGCTGACACTGCATGTCAACACCTGAAACCCCAAAATTTTCAACTTTTAATACTTCAATAGACGTTTGACATATGATCTGTATGTCCAGCTTATGGCCCGTATGTTAACAACTGAAGCTTGAATTTTCAAACAGTTTTTATTCCAACATACAGTACAACATGCAGCTTGCATGTCCAACGTGCGGACCGTATGTTGGTTTCGTATCTCAATATTTGTATCTTAAAATTTTAACTTTCTTGAACCTCACATGCGGTTTAATATGTTTTTCATATGTCAATTATACGGCCTGTATGTCCATCGCATCTCAGCTCAATTTTTCTATCTTTGTTTCTTTCTATTCTTTTCAACTTCAATCGTTTTATACATTTGGTACACGTTTAAACATTGACTTTCACATGTGTACTCATAAAATTTATCATTGTCTCAGTCTAACCATAATTATTTAACGAGTTCAAACTTAATCCAAATTTATGAGGTATTACAATAACGGTAATTGATATGATGATTGTCGGTGGTGATTGGTGATTGTTATAGTAATAATAGTGGTGGTGATGATAATTGTAAATGGTGACTAGTGGATGTGATGTTTGATCGTGTGTAATCGATAATGATAGTTGTGATTGAGGATGGCGGTTATGGGTGGTGTGGGTAATGATTGTTGCTAATTGTGGATGATGACGGTTGGTGAAATTCCATTTTTACAGTAACTCTTGAACGACTAACATTTTAATGATATTAAGGGTGTGTTTGGTATAAAGAAAAATATTTTTCATGGAAATTTTTTACTTCAAAAATATTTTCTAGAAAGTAAATGGGTTTTCTACTTATTTTCTTGTGTTGGGTAGGTAAGCAAAAATTATTATCCTAAAAGCATTTATATATAATTTAGACAAACACTATAGGAAGTGAGGGTGGGGAGGTAGGGGAGTCGGATGGTGGGGATAAGGGTTAGGGAGGTGAAGATGAGGTGTGTTGGAGGGTGGGAAGATACAATCAATATGGAATGTCACTAGTAAAGCTTGTTTTTCCTACTTTCATTAGGGAGCTTATTTTCCTCATTTTTAAGGAGTTTGTTTTCCTAGAGAAAATATTTTTCAAACTATTTGACCAACTGAACATGGAAAAATTGAAAAATATTTTCTGGAAAATGTTTTCATTTGTACCGAACACACCCTAAGACTTTGTCATAGATCTTAATAATTTGGATCCATTCAAACACTTTAAATGGTTATTAGAAGAAAAAAATGCACTTTATAATTGAGATATGAATAATTTAGATTCAGGCCTAATAAATAAATACACTTAATGAATTATTTCTTTTAGAAAATTAGGGGTAGAGGATGGGGAAATGGGGGAGGAAATTACTAGGCAGGGAATCTAACGATCATCAACAAGGTGAAAATATAGGTAGTCAGACTTAATGATTGAGATATGAATAAATGCAAATAAATAAGACCTTAATAGGGTTAAATAGCATTGAGATATCATTTGACTTGTTATACGCGATTTTAGCACTGCTTGTAACCATAGCAACTATTCACATCTTAGATTTCAACTTATTCCCCGCATGCAGGGTGGTAATTCTGATCTCATCTGCAAAATTTTAATATTCACACAACTTGTTACGCCAAAAAACAACAAAAGCCAAAGTCATTGTTTCTTATGAGATCTCACAAGAAATAGCTAAATAAAATTTTCATAATTGGTGAGCAAATATGGAGCATGTATTAGATTAACATCAAAGATTGATGGTCAAATTACATGGATTCATCTTGGCATCTGACGAACGATCTTGAAGTTGACAGTTAAGGTATTTCTTGCATCAGCCTCTCCCTCCAAAATTATATGACTTGTAGAGCAATTATCTTATCATTTTCAAGTAATAATATGTTTTATTCACATTCTTTTATATGTGAGTAATTACATTTAAAGGGGGTGAACGGAAGAGCATAAGAAAGAGTGAGGTGAAATGCACGGCCACGCCCGGTCAGGGTCAAATGCGGGACGGCGTCCGCAGAATGCAAAGGCAGCGGCGCAGAGGCTGGCACAGGTCATGGCATGTCAACAAGCCGATGATGATGACGAGGAAGACGAGCTGTATGAGTACAACCCTGTGGCTCCCTCAACTGCTATTGGGCTTGCTGGTGGAAGGCCCAATAGAAGTCGTACTCCTCTGGTAATTTACTCTAACAAACGCTTGCACATGCTTTCGTATCTTTAAATCTTAAAACCACTATTCTTATATTCTGGATTTTTGAAATTTTAGCTCGGGGAGATTAACTTTTTCTTTGAGAAAGTAGCTTCAGTTTTGGTTTCTTTGTTCTCTATTAGTCAGTTCGTACATCCATAGAACCACAGGCATCGACTACACGTCCGGCAATCCGACCTTCAGCATCAACCGACTCTTTGGATCAGCAACCCTTGCAAAAGGTACTCTAATAAACTACTTCCTCAGTTCTCAATTTTTTTTCTTGTTCTGAAAAAATTGGCACCTTTACATTTGACATGTCAAATGTGACTTGTTATAAATCCCAAATTTGGTTTGTTTGTTCTCTGTCAGTCAGTTCGTACATCCTTAGAGGCAAATGCATCAGCTACACGTCCAGCATCAATTCGTACATCGGTAGAACCAACTACACGTCCAGCATCAATATTAGGAATCCGTCCATCTTCATCTTCGGAGTCTTTGGACCAGCAGCCTTTGTCAGCTCGTTCAACAACGCCTATTCGAACTTCTCTCTGTTCAGGCGAACAACAACAACAACATTCTCAGTCATCTATCCAAACTACTTCTGCTGTCCCGAGTAAGCTGACTTTTAAATCTAAAAACACTTTGGAACAACCACCATCAGCTCGCGCACCTGCTACACCTTTGGCTGGCAATCAACCTTTGTCTCAATCAAGTGTCTCGGAACAGCCTCTATCTGCTCGTTCTCTTGCAGCTAACCGCTCCGGTCACTTCACTGGAAAGCCAATTCCTTCTAATGTGCCTCTCTCACTCAGGCCGGTTGCAACTGAGGCTCAACCTGAAGCTCGTAAAGATAAAAGGTAATCTTAATTCTGAATTTGTCATTTCTTTGATTCAACCCATCTTAACACCAAGTGTTTATCCACGTTGAATAAACTGTTAAGCATGGTGAAGCATCAAGTGTTGAAAATTCAAATGCATTTTACAAATAGTTACACGACCATAAGGTTTTGATTACGAATGTTGAACTTTAGAACTTGACATGAAGTTTGTTCTGAAATATATTAGTCTTTGAATAGGACCAAGTATAAAGGCAAGAATCGACTGAGCATACATCGAATAGTTTTGTGCATTACTGAGTAATTTTTAATCTTTTATTTATTGGGTCACCTAGCAGGTTATCAGTAGATTTTGGTACTTTCAAGTATAAAGAACCTCCCACGCAGCCATCTTCTTCTGCTCTACAGGATGAGGTTAGTCCATTACCTTCCCTTATCAATCAACTATGTGTCAACCTTCTAAAAACAGAACCTGTAGAGTTGACCTTCTTGAACAGAGAAGGTTTTTGTAGATTTTAGAAGGGAAAGACTTCTTGTATTTTTGTAAGTCTTTACACCTCATGAGAAGAGGCATTTATATAAGTGAATTCTAACTAATTAAAGAACGATGATCAATTACAATAAAATAAAATAGGTTATTTCTATAATTCTTCTAGAAAAAGAAAAATAAAGTCTCCTAAAATCATGTTAATTAATTAACAGAATCAGTACGTCCCCCCAAGTTGGAGCAAACATGTTGCACATGGACAACTTGCAACCAAAGTATGAAAGTCTTTTTGTTGAGACCTTTTATAAGCACATCTGCTTGCTGTTTTTCTGATGGTACAAGAAGCAAACTCAAGGTGCCACTAGTACCCTTCTCTTCGGTCATGTTGAACAAGATTCTTAGTTATATTGATTGCAGTTTTGTTGTCGCGGTATATGGAACGTTTTCCTTTTTTAAGAAAATCTCAATTCTTCCAGTAATGTTATAGACAAAGTAGCTCACAATCACCAAAAGGTCATAGCTTTATATTTTGCTTCCGCACTTGATTTTCCATTTACACTTTGCTTCTTGCTTCTCCAACTAACTAGGTTTTCTTCTACGAGTGTACAGTAACTAGATGTAGATCTTTCATCATCTAAAGATAAAGCTCAATCTGCGTATATAAAAGCTTCCATTTAGAGGTGACCATGTTTAGAAAAAAGTAAATCTTTCCTTAGAGCAGACTTTTGACACTGCAAAATATGAAAGACAACTTGCATGTGAGGATATGGTGGATCATACATGAAATGCCTCACCAAGCTAAGTGAATAGGATATATTTGTTCTAGTGTGTGAGATAAATTAGTCTTTCAACCAACCTTTGATATCTCTTCTTACATACTGACCCTACAAACCCTTATTTGTAACTTGTGAGTTTGGCTAGCGACCTGTTATGTAATTTTATTCAACAGATCTAGAATGTAATTCATTTGAAAAGAAATATTCCTCTTTTCAATCTAGCAATCTCAATCTCCAAGAAATATTACAAACTCTCTATCTTTGATCTCAAATTTGTGTGCCATCAACTTCTTCAATCGAGTCATCTCCTCTTTTTCATCTCTTGTCATTATTATGTCATCGACATAAACAATTATAAGAGTGATTTTATGTATTTTGATTTCTTATAAAGAGGGTGCGATCGGTATTTATTTGGTAACTAAAAGAGATCATCGCTAATTTGTCAAATCAAGCTCTAGGGAATTGCTTTAGTTGGTCCAATGGTTTCTTCTGTCTATAAACCTTCTCCTGACTTTGTTCCATATAAAATCCATGCCAGAGGGATCTCCATAGACACGTCTTCTTCTAAGTCTCCATGATTAAATGCATTCTTAACGTTCAACTGTTGTAAGTCTCAATCAAGATTAGTTGTACAAGACAAAAGAACTCTGATACTGTTCATATTAATAATTGGGGCAAACATCTCTTGATAATCAACTTCATAAGTTTAGTGAATCTTTTAGCGCTACAGTTGAATCCTTTACTTGAATAATCAACTTTAGGTTTTGGAATAAAGACTCATTTACAGTCAACCAGCGTTTACCCATTTCCTTTCGACCAACCTTTTGTTTGGTAGTTAAATGACAAGTTCTCAAATCTCATTTTTCAACAGGGCCTTCATTTTTCAATCATATCTTTCTTTTATTTAGGATTTGTAAGACTTTCGTCCAATTCAAGAAAATAAACATAGAATAAATAGATTAGGCATAGACTCTATAGAGGGAGATAGGGAATTATATAAGACAAAATTAGATAAAAAATTATTTGGTATAAGATCTGACTCATTTTCTATGAGCAATAGGCAAATCAACTTATTAGTAAATATAAATAACTCACTAGTAGAAGAGGATTAGCTTTGATAGATTGCGTAATGGCTTCTTCTCCTCTTATTCTCCTTGAATAAGTTATAAAATAAAGTCTAACTAACCGACCAATAGTCTCTCTTGAACTCTTTCTCCAACCTAAATTTTCCACGTGGTAGTGATTTCAATAGTGGAACTAGGGAGAATCATCTCTTCGTTCTTGTTTCTCTCCCCCTAAAAAAGTGACGACTTAGATATTCAAAAGATAACATTCATTCTGACAAAAAATCTCTTGGAGAGAATAATAATTTATACTTTTTCTGTGTTGGAAAATGCGCAATAAAGATATACTTAAGTGCTTTAGGATCAAGTTCTTCAAATTCCTAAAGTGAACTAAGCATACACACCCAAATACTTTAAATTGGAGGAACAATATATATATATATATCACCCTTTTAAATATTGAGGGTCTTAAGTGGCATTATATTGATAAGATAAGAAATAACTAGTGTGTCATTTCAGCAGTAGGATTTTAATAGATTCATGGTAAATACAAGAGAATTTTCCACTTTTAACAAATACTTATTTTTCTTTTTATAAACACCATTTTGTACACTAGTGTAGGAATAACTAATTTGATGGATTATCCATTAAAGTTCGGATAAGCACCAAATCTATTATCATAATTGTGTCACTGTTCGTTTGCAATATTTTTATATTAGCCTCAAGTTGAGTACACATCATCTTATGAAATGACTGAAATCAAGATAAACCCTCACTTTTGGCCTTTAACAGATACACTACAACTCATCCTAGTGCAACAATGACCTAAAGTAACAAACTGTCGATTTCTAATCAAAGAAAAAAATTGAGTAGCACCCCATATATAAAAATGAATAGTCGTAAAAGTAATAGTTTTTTATTATCACTGAAAGAATAAGAGTTTCTAATATACTTGGCATATTCATAGGCATCAAGTAATGGTTGGTCCATCAAGTACAACATTCCGAAGATCGGAATTTTCACCAATTAGATGGTCCATCATCCTGTTCTTCCACCACCAATAGTACTTTTCATTGAAAAGGGTAATCTAGTTTGTGAGGCACCTTCTTGAGCAGTTTATAGAGTTGTCATAGGATCCTATTCAATGTGTTACCCTTATGATTGAAAAACCCACTCTGATATCAATTAAAATTAACTAGTACCAACTATTCGAATTAGAAATTAGGTTTCTGTAACAATAAGTAAGACTGTAAAATAAATAACACAGGATTTATCATGAAAAACTTTGTTGCTCAATGGAGTAAAAATTACAACCTATAGTGTTTAGGGTTTTCAACCAAACTCCACTAACTTCAGTGAGCGGTTTCAAATTATAACTATATAATCTAAGGGACCAACTCAAGTACCTCAACTCAACAGTTAACTCTAATTGTTCTAGCAACTCTCCAAGAAGACTATCTTCTTGTTACCATTCTCACAATCACACTGCTACAATAGGAATAGTTATAACTCAATAACACTCATATTACAAACTCAGCAAAGACTAATAACTATAGTCTTTAACTACCCAAATATAACACAAAATAAATCATCAATTTACTCCAACTTATAAACTCAACAAAGCCTAATAACTCTAGACTTTAACTGATCAAACTTCAATATAGTACAGACTCAAACACAAATATTGAATCAGGTTCTAGTGTTGGTGTGACGAAGTCATGCAATTTTGCTTCAATGGCTATTGCTCTCAAGATGGTCAATTTTTTGAATAATTAAATAGGTGCATCTCTCAATGGTCTTCATGCCCTATATATTCTGAAAACTTGTCATGACCTAGAATATCATGCACTAGGACTTTTACTTCTAGTAGAACTTGGCCTCCTATAAGAAAATTTGTGATTTTCTTCTTTATAAGAAGGTTGAATCATATAAGAAAACTTTGATTCCTCTTTTGACTCTATTTCTTCTCTTTATTTTCTTTCTTCTTTGCTCTTTATTTATTTCCTTCTTTTGATCCTTTATTTTTTCTTTTTATTTATTTCCTTCTTTACTTCTTTATTTCTCCTCTTTATTTTTTTCTATTTTGCTCTGAATTTTCATGTTTGTACAAGCTATCTGTATTCATATTTAGAAACATGATTAAGCTGATAGAGTATACACAAGATAACAAGTACATGTTGTCTGCATTCGCTGTCACTTTTCACATGTTTCCTTTGTATACCTAAAATTTTCACAATAATTGTAGTACAAGTAGCCTTTATCAGTAGTAATCGCCTTTGATTGTTCATAGAGAAATTTAACATAGACTTTAGAATTGGAGCTTCATACAACATGAAAATATGCATCAAGAGAAGGAAAAAAAATTGATAAGAACTTGAATCCTTTTCTGATTATACTCTTGGTTCAATTTGATCAGAAAATCATAGAATGTTCCCTTTCCAACCAATCATTTAAAGAGAACAGAATAATAAGTACACCTTGCTTGGTTATTCTGATAATAGTCAATGTTGCATAACTCACTTAACTAAAAATAATAATCATTAATAGTCAACTCACCTTATTTAGTTACATGAATTATATTTCGTATCTCAAATATCTTGACATTACCCATGCGAGAGTAAGTGAGCTTAGTTGAATTTCATATCTTTTTAATTGTATCAAGAAATAAATATTTCTTAGATATTCGGGGATGCATTATATTTAAAATCCATCTCAAAACAATTGAATTCTTGAAATCACATAAATCATTAGCAAACACAATAGGTTATTTCTTCTCTCCATTATTATGATCAAGAAATTTTCTAGAATTAATACATGGTAACAAGACCTTGAAAAAGCAAGAAATGTACCAGTCTCATCTAATTTCATAATACTGATTTGTAAAAGATAATTATTCTCCACTATTATTATTTTATGTTATCTCTACATGTACTGAAGAATTAGGTTCTTTAGCAACTAAATAATAAGTAGCTGTGAAATTAAAAGCAATCAACACAATGATTTAACGTGAAAAATTTTCTCTCACAAAATTTAAAAAATCACGATCTCTCTTTATCTCTCTCAAATTATTACTAAATTTGAGTTTATAAAAATTTAGATTACAATTAATGTAGGAGCATGTACACCCAAGCAGCTAACAACTATAACATATTTCTCCCTTTTTACAGTACACTTTGATTGAAGCCTAATCTGCCTCAATAACTCTGCGAAGTTGTTGGCCCTTACAACTTAAAACAAGACCTAACACAAATCAACTAAGAAAAGGAAAAGGCTACAATGAATCAAATTTCAAATGACAAGAATTGTTATGAATGTATTTTGATAGGAACAAGTTCTTTATTGTCATCAGTTGATTCCTAGAATGAAAAATATACTCATTGTTAAGATCTTGCTCTTACTCTCTCTTTATGGTGAGTCTATTTTTTTTTCAACTTTAGAAATATCCATGAGACGCTTTATATAGGAGTAATAGTTATTTTTTGTTCTCCCAATTCAATAAGAATTAGATCAAGATTTTAATCCTAGTTTGACTTGGTTCTCCTGTATGCATTTGGCTACTATTTTTCAAAGCTTGTTTCTTGTGTCTAAATATGGTAATATATTTATAATTTTTTATCCTTATTTTGTTGAATTTGTCATAATCCTAATTCTTTGAGAAATTCTTCTACGTAATTGAAATTTACCTTGCCTTGATCAATAGTCATCTTCGGTCCACTATGTAGAACCTGGTTCCTTCACTACTTGTGATGCACTCTTGATAGCATCTCTTTATTGTAGACATAAAAAGAAACTGGTTCCTTAGAGTATTTTGTTATGAACACTACCAGTCCTTTGTTGAGACTTTTGAATGACCTGGTTCATACATATGCTAGTTAGATTTAACTACTGGTTTGTTAGTCATCAAATCATCATATTTGTTATCCTTAACACATGACTCTCTAGCTCACATTATTCTACCTAGCACATATAACTTTCTAACTCATTGTTCTTCGCTCAATAATTATTTTTGTGTCCTACATAATTTTAATAGGATTCCAATCAATAAATAGAATTCCTAGAATACTAAAAGGAAATCATTTTTCAAACCCATCCTCATCAAAGAAGAAAGACCAAAAAATTGCAGAAATCAGATTGTTTCACCGGAACTACTGCCTCATCAAAGATGCCTCGATGAAATCCTAGCTTCAGTGATAAAAAAATCTAAAAAATATCATTGAGATCAGAATATCCGTGTGAATGCGACACATAATAATCTCACTGAAAAAGTCATTAAAAAGTGAGCCCTCTACCGATGCATAATCCTTATGCATCGCCAGAGTTGGGGGTGTGTGACACTCTTTTTCAGAGTTGCTAATTGGAATTTTGTCGTCATCACCTGAGGAAGGTTGTGTTGATCTGAGTTTTTCAAAATACTAATACGAAAGTATGTGAGTCACAAACAACTACTAAGAGGGAGAAAAACTCAACATCTTTGATATAAACAGAGCCTTAGTGCTGCAGAGGAGATAACTCACCTTAAAAGGAAGCAAATACCTTGTAGATTTTAGAAGAAGAAATATTTTTTGTATTTTTGTACATATTTAAATCATGAGAAGGTTTATTTATACAAGTGAATAAGAGTTATTTATACAAGTAAATCCTAACTAATTAATGAAAGACTTATCAATTATAATATTAGAAAATATTGTATTCCTATACTAATGCTAGAAAAGGAAAATGAATTCTCCTAAAATCATGCTAATTAATTAACACAATCAAAAATTAAAATCATACTAACTAATTAAAAAATAAATAATATTTTGATAAATTACCCTTGTTAATAGCATTTCAATTACGTTCTCGTGATCTTTAATTACAATATTGATGTTGATGAGATGTGATTCAAAAATGCAGGTTGACATGCTTCAAGAAGAGAATGAAAGTTTACTCGAAAAGGTAAGAACAACTTCCTTCTGAAATATGATTAGTGGATATATAGGCGCAGTGGCGAAGTAAAAAATTTTAGAAAAGGTGTTCAAACATTATATAAAAAAATGACAATGGGTGCATCGAAAAATTTAAAACCAAACTACATAATATCAATATTAATTTTTTTATGAATAAATATACCAAAAAATTTAAAATCAAACTACCTAATATTTAGCTTTAATGAATTTATGTTTAATTTAATATGAAGTGAACGGAAAAAACAAAAAAAATTAAGAGAAAGAGAGGAGAAAAATAGCCTAAAATAAAATCACTTTTACACTTCAAACTTTCACCGATCTCTAGGTGATGACAACAATAACAATGAAACAAAAAAATGGAGAGAAAAAATCGACAAGATTTTTTTTAAAAAATAATAATATTGTGGAGCATTTTCACTTTTGGTAGAATTACAATGAGCTTTTAGAATTTGCTTATTAACTTTAAATTAAATAATTATTTTTAGGTTTTATCTAAAAAATTTAATGAAAAGAAAAGGAAAATTAAATACAAATCGATTGGAAATCAGTTAGCTACTGAACTTTTGTTATATTTTTAAACTTTTACATTGTAGGTGTCTAATTAAGGATGATTTTAAAAAGTAATATTAATTTTGAAGTGTTTCAAAAATAATACTTATTAACTATCATATTATACCACAAAATTGCTTACTCGTAATATAAAATAAATCTAAAATGTAATTAATTATCATTAGAGATAAGGCACAAGTACCTCCCCAAACTATATCTGAAGTACTGCTACGACACACCTGGACTTTACAGGGGTCCTACTACCCTCCTAAACTCATTTTTTTTGTATTTTGTGATCCTTTTGTGCTGAAATGGTTGCCAAGTCAGCATAAAAGGAGCACAATTGTGCTACTTGGCAGCCACGTCAACAAAGAAGAGCACAAAAATACAGAAAAAATGAGTTTAGGGGATAATAGGGTCGCTGTAAAATTTATCATAACAATTTCTGGTATAGTTTAGGAGGTACTTGTGCATTATCTCTTATCATTATATTAAAAGATCAAGTTTTGATTCATTTATTCTTTTTAATGAGCAATAAAATAGGAGCTCTTTCAAAAATGTTTAAAAAAAGGCAAAAAGGCCCAGTAGCTAGAGGGAATGGAACCAGGACACAGCACAAGCCTTAGGCTTTTCCTGAACACCAAAAATCGCTGAACCACCTCACTCACTTGTTTCAGGGGTGTTCAAAACTTCATATTTAACCAAATAAAATAGCATTTTACTTGTACACACTGTTTAATTTTCCGGCGAAGGAGGTTCGCGTGACCACCCTTCGTCGGCTGTGGCTCCGTCCCTGTATAGGCGCCTAAGTAACGCTAATATGTACTGATAGAATTAGCTTATCATTTTAATTTATCATGTTCACCAACAGTGGATCATTTATATATCCTTTCAGCTTCGGCTTGCAGAAGAGCGTTGCGAAGAAGCTGAGGCAAGGGCTAGGCAGCTTGAACAACAGGTATGCTATAGTAGTTGTTGATATTAGTTAATTTCATTGCTGAAAGCAGTGACGGACTCAAAAGTTATACGAGCGGATTCATAAATGGCACCGGTAAATAGAACTTGCTTATCACGCTCTTTTTTTTGAAGGGTTGCATTGTGTTCATAACACGCAGCGGAAGACAAAAAAAACCTAGACAGATCTACTTGTGTTTAAAATTTATTAAAATCTAAAGAATAGGTTTCAAGACAATCCTGGTGATGATAATCGTAGTTAAAACTTCTTCAATAGTATGAAGACTCTATGCGTATCCACACCGAGACCGATCTTTGCTATCAACTCTTTGATCAACGGAACTCGCGAACAAATTGGATTATGAATATTGTGTTGAGTTTTTCTCAAAAATCTCAACCTACAATAAATGTAACAAGAAAACTGTTTTCTTGTCAATTATTTTCTCTCTTGGTTTGGTGTAAAACTCACACACTTTCAATAAAATATTTTTCTTATAAGAACTATTCTCATGAAGAGAACTTTTCTCATAATGAAAACCTTTTTCATAAAATCAAAAAATTGCTATGGAATTTGTTTCATCACCCTTTATATAAAATCACCTATAACCCTTTTCTCCTATTTGGTCAAGGTGACAATTACTTGGGGTAAAAATTTAATTTCATAATTAAACATTTATGAAAGTTTTTCCAATGGAAATTTCAGAATCCAATTCTCAATTGGACGAGACTGCCGAGTCCTTTTATTGGACTTTCCACAAAGTCCAATTCCAAACTAATTTGGGTAAATTCCATTAGAAAACTTCAATCCCAATTCTAAAGGATTAGAGCACGGTAATTAATAGTACATGCCCAAGGACGTCTAAGGATGCACATGCACCAACTTCGTGTATCCAATTTCTAATTGGAGTCAAACACTTATTAATATTATATTATATACCTTATATAATTTTGAATATTAATTATAATATATGAGATATAATTTAATTTTCTATTCTAAATAAAAAACTCTAATTTATTCACAATATTAATTATATTCTCGGTGCTAACGAAGAATATAATAATATTTTATTTGGATTAATACTTTATTTATTTGACTAATTAAATTTTCTAATTTAATTATCAAATAATAAAATAACTAATTCATTAACAAAGATAGGAACACTCGTTAGTGTGCGACCCCATAGGTTCAAAACTAAGCAGGTAGTAAATTGATCACATCAATAAACTAATCAAGGTTGGCGTCTAGCAACACTCCTCAACGGCCGGATAGTATGAAGTATACAATTTACTCTCAAGAACCTGTAGAAGAATAATGTAGTATTTCCTTCTGTCCTTATAGCTCTGGATCACCCTAGAATATGGTCTAACTATCAAATCCCAATAGGTGATCAACTATGTGTGCATGTCAGATTATAATCAACTATTGAATGACCTAAGAAACTCTTTTCTTCTTTCATTCAATTGCCTTGGCCAAGGTCTTGATTAGTCGTTTATAATACATGACAACATAGAGCTTAAACTTATTACCAAGAGTTGACAGATTCCATCTTGCATCAATCATTAATTCTACAAGCATTTAATCATACCCAATATCCTTTCAACTATCTCCGTATGGACATGGGTGTCCAGTATTAAAGTATAATAAATAACTTGCTAATTACTATGACGATCTCAGGTCAAAGGAAACTCATACATCACATTCTTCAAGATAATATCCTAGTGACAGTTTATGGTAATTTTAACCATTAGGAATTATCCGGTGAGTCTGTTCAATGATCATATCTCCATATGCATCATCTATATATGTGATTTAGTTAATGAGATAAACTAATTTTTATCTTATAAAGACCACCACATACATATTGATCTAACCAGATCACGAATGTCCCAATTAGTAATTCCACAATCAAGAACAATTTTAGATTAAGTTATAAGAAACACGACTCTCTCATTATCATGATCTCCATCATGATGTCAAGTTTCAAAACTTAATCAAGGACCTTATCATATTAATCAAACAATTTGATATAACTACAAAAAAGAATATTAGATGCCATATATTTATATCAAATAATATTTATAAAGTATGTTCAAATCATCACAAGTAAGATTGGATCTAGGGCATATCCACTATATCCCCAATAATCTCCCACTTGCACTAGAGTCAATCGTTAAAGTACTTTATTCTCAATTTTCACTTGTGCCTGGTCAAACTCTTTTGCACCAATAGCTTTAGTGAATATGTCTGTCTAGAAAACTTAAGTAGCTCCTTAGATCTATCTCCATAGATCATCTATCTCTATAGAAATTTATTCTCATTAAATAGCTACTTTTCTCAAGTTTTCATGAAATACTTAGAAGTCCCATTCCTAATGGGTTCTACATATGTCACTTTCCATTAGTCCTTTATGGACTTTTCATTAGGGCAACTTTATTTCAAATTGAAGTTGTATAGACTTTCAAAGTGCACATTGTTCATCCAATTCATAATTAGATTCTCGTGTAAGACTTATTTAATATTTATATATTTCTCAAATAAATAAATATTAGTTATAAGTATCAATATGCATGACTATACATTACTAATAAAATAGTCGTGCTCCCACTAATCTCTTGTACATACAAAGTTCATCTTCACATCTAACATAATTGAACTTTTCAATTGTCTTGTTAAAGTGAACATTCTAATTTTTGAGATATTTACTTTAGTTCACAAAAGGACCTTTTTAACTTGGCAAATATCATAAATGAAACTTCGTATCGCCTCTTCATAAGTCTTTGAATTATCATCATTATGATCAATCTCATCTAAGACATTATCTTGTACCAATAGATCCAATCTATTTGGTGTATGATATTGTCTATAACTTTTAAAGATGTTCGTGTACAACTTGCTCACCTTTATATTGAATTTGGTTGTTGTTTAATTTAATTTAGAACTGCTTCATTAACCTATTCATGAACTTCATTAAGTTCTTGAACTTCAACCATTGAATATGACAACTTTCTTGTCAACTTCAAGACACCCAATAAAGGTTCCTCAACTTGTATCTCATGTTCTTGATATTGTGTTGATTCATTAGTTTCTTGAAGTTCATCAAGTTCTATTTCTACACCATCATTTTCTTCTAAAAAGAAACTCCTTTTCTGAAAAGGTTGCTCCTCTTGCCATAAACACTTTATGGTTATAGAGGTGATAGAAATCATATCCCATAGTTTCTTTGGGATACCCAATGAATCTACACTTATCAAATCTTGAGTCAAGATTATTAGATTGCAATCTTTTAACATAAGTTGGACAACTTCAAACTTTAATTTATTTAAAGTTAGTCTTATGTTTCTTCCATATCTCATATGGTATTGCAGAGACTGGCTTGGTGAGAACTTTATTGTGTAAGTATGTTGCTGCTTCTAAAGCATATTCCTATAAGTTTATTGGAAGATCAGTGAATTCCACTAAGGATTTCACACTGAGAGAATCTCATTCTCTTTGAGATATTTAATAAATCATTAATAAAATATTCTTCACATCTACCAAACTTCAGTATCATGATACTTTCACAAGTTTATTTGCAGCTTCACTATGAATTTTTTTGAATATTTCAAGAGATTCAGATTTGTGTTTCATAAGATACACACAAATTTATATATCATCAGTGAAGCTGATAGATTGAGAATATCTACCTTTGGCTTGAAGTCTCATGGACTTATAAATATCTGTATGAATTAGTCCCAATAATTCAGAAGCTTTATCACCAATTTCAGTAAATGGAGATTTGATCATTTTGCTTTTAAAATAAGATTTATAAGTTGAGTATGATTCATAATCATATTTATCAAGGTAACTTTTCTTGTACAATTTGTTAAATCTCTTCTCTGCAATATGATCAAACTTACTATACCAAGGTTTATACGATTCACTTGATTATCTCTTTTCCTCTTAAGATTTAAAACATGCATAATCAAATTAGCATTCACATTAGATAAGACATAAATACCATGTTGAAAATAGTTATTCACATATAATTCATCTTTATGAAAAATAGAATGCTATTATTAAATGCAACAACCTTGCATGTCTAATATAAAACTGGAATTATGTTTGAAACAAATTTAGGAACATGATAATAATTTTTCAACATAAGTATTTTGTTTGTAGGCATTGCAAAAGAAATTTATCATACAACTGATGTTGCAACTTTTGTACCATTTACAACTTGTATATTAACTTCTCTTTTATTTAACCTTCTACTTATATTGAACTCCTTCAATATATCGTAGATCTTCATATTTATTGTTCGTATCTAACACCCACAATAATGAAGAATCAGTAGTGCTTAAATAAAATCATGAAAATAATTTTCATTAAAGTCTTACCTTATTTCTTGTCTTTTAGAATTGCAAGAAACTATTCACAATTCTTCTTCCAATGTCCTTTCTTCTTTCAGTGAAAATATTCTACTTTAAATTTATATAGTGACTGAAAAATCAAATCTTTGAGAAATATTTTACTCGATTTGTATCTCAACTTCCCAAGTTATTCAATCATATCATTGATATAATTGGCACGTGCTCAATTGAAAAATTACAGTCAACTTAGATTCAAATAAAATCTTAGATAACTAGTATCTAATTATTTTACTTTGTGTACCTTACACTAATTAAACATCTTCTCAAGATATTCAATAATTTATTTTGAATCCATATCCTAATGTTTTCTCTGGAGTTCAGAATTCATAGAAGAGAGAATAATGCATATGGCAAGAAGACATTCTTCCAAAATTTCAGATAAATTTTCATTCCCTAACATCATTCTCAAATGGGAACTATTTTGTCAAGCTTATCGATTACATCAATTAGCTTTTCATGCATAAGAACAATTCTCAAATTTATATATCAGTCATCAACGTTGGTTATTGACGTCAAGTATTTCATATGATAATATAGCAGACATATTGAGAAATATAAAGTACTAAAGTAAAGGCAATGTTATAAGAACATATTTACATGTATCATAAAGACATAGACTTTTATCTAAATGATATTTTCACTAATTACCATATACCCTCATTATGGTGTAAGAATCTCTATTTCTTTTAGTGGATTAAGGGAATCCTTCAACAATATATATAAGCCCCCTGGTTGACAGGTCGTTTCTCACACGTACTTTGAAGGTAGGTACTCTTACCAATTGTATCTTTATACAATTTCTTTAAATAGCTCTATGTCAAATAGCCCCCTGGTTGGCAGGTCATTTCTATTCACATAGTTGAGTTTAACCATCATAACAACAAAGAATCAATTAAATTTCATACTCCCCGGGTTGGCCAGACGGTAGCATAAAAATTAAATAATTCTTTTTGTTCGTGCATCTAATGCAATAAATAATTTTAATTTATTCTCCAACTACAAGTCTCCTAGTTGGCAGGGCGTTCGTTGTAAACAAGAAATAAATAAAAGTATTTATTTTGATGGATAGCTATACAATAAAATATCTTATATTCTATTATTTAAGAACTCAAATTTTAGTGAGAAGGGATTGTTATTAAAACAACTTTTAATAACATGGTGATCAAATCACCTATAGCATATGAATTTAGTTTAAATTGTTTACATGCATAGTCCTAATTTCACTTACATCACATGTAACAAATAATTCAAAATTATATAAAGAACGAGCATAAGACACATAAACAAAATTCAATACACTATTAACTTGTATATCCTATATACATGTATATCTCATATATCATTCATAATTTATATCACATATAAATATATTCATACAAATTTATATTACTAATGAACATCTCATGAATCAATAATTATAAAAGTAATGTTAAAGTTCAATAACATTGAATGAATTAACACCGTATCTAATACACATAATTCTATATTCATGTCATGAACTTTATCATTAATTCGTCGCATATATCTATATATTCTTTTATTCATAATAAAAATTATATCAATACAAAATTATTATAGTTGAACTCTTCAAATATAATATGTAAGACAAATTTAGTAATAAATTCTAAACACAAAGAGTCGTGGATCTGATACCATTGAAGAGTTGCATGGTGTTCATAACACGCAGCGGAAGATAAAAAACAACCCTAGAAAGATCTACTTGTGTTTAAAATTTATTAAAATCTAAAGAATAGGTTTCAAGACAAACCTGGTGACGATAATCGTAGTTGAAACTTCTTCGATAGTACGAAGACTCTATGCGTATCCACACCGAGATCGATCTTTGCTATCAACTTTTTGATCAACGAAACTCGCGAACAAATTGGATTATGAATATTGTGTTGAGTTTTTCTCAAAAATCTCAACCTACAATAAACGTAACAAGAAAACTATTTTTTTATCAATTATTTTCTCTCTTGATTTAGTATAAAACTCACACACTTTCAATAAAGTGTTTTTCTCATAAGAACTATTCTCATGAAGAGGACTCTTCTCATAATGAAAGCCTTTTTCATAAAATCGATAAATTGCTATGGAATTTGTTTCATCACCCTTTATATAAAATCACATATAACCCTTTCTCCTATTTGATCAAGGTGACAATTACTTGGGGTAAAAGTTTAATTTCATGATTAAATATTTATGAAAGTTTCTCCAGTGGAAATTTCGGAATACAATTCTCAATTGGACGAGACTGCCGAGTCCTTTTATTGGACTTTCCACAAAGTCCAATTCCAAACTAATTTGGGCACTGTATCTTCAACATTTTTTAATTAGAAAAGGACATTGCTCTTTTTTTCTTTATTGAAAAAATGATCTTCTCCGCTCTTTTTTGTTCGTGACGTGACCTCAAAATGAAGTCACTGTGCACACTTTTCATGATAAAACAAAGTTAAAATAAAATTGAAAGAAAAAAATTACAAACAGTTTATGTACTATAAATTTTTATCTATATAACCTTACAAATTTTACTTCATGAAATTTAGCAATTTTAAGAAAAGAAATATTTAACCAACATAATATCTTGTAACTCTAAAAAGTTTAACATAATAAAGTTGTTATAATCAAATCACACTGAAATAGGAGGTGTGAACTAAACTATTGATACAAATGATTAAATAAAAAGAGATAATAAAACAAATAAAATTTTAATATCTAACACAAACACAAAATTTTAACGTAAAATAAACTTAAATTAAATTAAAATTTATAAGTAGTTTCAACAAAACACTCTCATAGTTTAGCAAACCTATGTAAGGGAGTACCAAAATTCACTTTATAAAAAAGTTTAATCAATTTGAAGTAAAATTAAATTAACAAGAATAACTTTTATTGAATTTAAGCAAAGAAAGCAAATTTATAAAGAGCAGTAGGAAATTAAGATAAAATAGAAAGCAATCATGATTAAATTTATTAGAATAACAAGTTCTATTATAACAAATGTAACACTTTTAATGAAGTTAATATGATAAATTGTATTTATGGTAAGTATATAATTGTAATAATTAGGGAAATGATTGTTATTGTAGTTCTATTAGGATACGGAAGGAATTATTGTAGTCCTATTGGAACATGAAAGAAATTATTGTCGTTCTATTGGGACATGGAAGGAATTGTTATAATCTTATTGGGACAAGAAAGTCAAGCCTACGCTATAAAAGAAGGTGATATTGTGAATATGAAAGAAGAAAACGGAAGAGAAAATTTCTCTCAAAAGTTCGTTTCTTATTTTTTCGTTTTCACATCTTTATTTTTATATGATATCAGAGCCTCTACGATCTTGATAGAGATTCAAATGACTTTCGTTTGACGGATAGCACTAATCAATGTGTGTCGCCCATCTGACCAATGATATATATATATATATATATATATATATATATATATATATATATATATATATATATAAAGTAATTATGTTAAGGGGATGGTACAAAAAATATTACAGATTAAAATAGGTACAAAAAAATATGAAACAAGAGGAAGAAACTTTCTCTAGAAGTTGGAGAAAAGTGAAAAATAAATTTGAAAGTTGATTACAAGTGAATCAACAATAAAAGGTTGATGAGAAAATGCATCAACAACTGAAATGTTTGAGAAAAAGTACTTTAATAATTGAAGGTTGAAGATAAAGTGTTTCAACAAATTAAAAGTTGGTGACAAGTAAATCAACAAGAGTTGAAAAGAAAATGCTTTAACAAATTGAAAGAATGGGTTCAGTGTGGGCGCCCTCAGATTGTGCGAAGAAATTGTGAATATTCTTTCGGTTCTTGAATGTCACACTCCAGTCCAGACGATGGAACCCTAGATAAAAAAATATCCAGATTCCTAGAATCCCAATAAAGCTTGGGCTTGTACACTGAAGGAGGAGAACTAGAGAAAGTAAAAGAAAATTGAATAAAATCTTATCCGAAGGAAAAACTTGTGAATGATATCCGAATTGGGGAAGACCGAACATAATCCCGTCCTGAAAAAGAAGATGTTGATAATATCCAGAACAAGAAAGTCTAAACTGAATTTTGACTAGAGAATCAGATGGGTCGTGATAAATTAAAAGTCATAGGTAATAGTCTCGATTGCATTATATGTAAAAAAAAGTATTTTTGAAGGTGTTTGAGAAACTCATGGAGGAAACTAATATTCTTCCAGCTCTTGAAAAGTTAAACAAGAATTTTGAGACGCTTGAGATGAAAGAGAAGATACTTCTAAAAAAAGGTTTTTGTGCAGGTTGAAAAGGACAACAAGTTTACAAGATTTAAGAACAAGAGAGTTGTTATTCAATCATTGAAGAAGAAAAGGCTTTATGAATAATAAATTGAGCAGATTGACACTTTTTAGCTTTGCATTCACAATCAGATGATAATGCTAGAAGATGCTAAAGCTATAACTAAAATTATTGATGCGTTGAGGACCGCAATTATTACAATGAAAAAAATTAAAAAAATAATGACGATTGATGACATGGATAAGACAATATATAAATAAATAAATAAACTGAGAACATAAAGCAAATACAAAAAGATATTGGCTACTCTTATTAGTGCATCAGCTGACATTGATGAGGATGAATTGGAAGCAAAACTTGAAAAATTAGAAAGTGTTGATTTAGAAAAGCGGCCGCTTCAACCAACCTCTATAGTTTCTGTTGTACAACATGCTCTTATAATTATATTTGGATTATTCACTTTTTTTTACCTTGAACTGAGGTAACATCTGAATAAATATACTGATCTATGTGGACGACTTGATTACGTTCGAAAAGAGCTAGCTACTGGCTAATCATATTTCTCTGAGCACTGAACAGTTGACTGATATTTTTTATATAAAAGCGTTTAAAAAATCACGATATGAACATTTACTTGACAAGTTGGGCATTCGAAATTCTCATGCTCCAACTTACGAGAGGGAGTAATAAAGTAAATATGGTAAATTTTATTTATGGTAAGTATGTGATTGTAATAATTAGAGTCCCTTTCATTTTGCACCCTTAATGTATGACCTTTTTTGTGATTTGCAATCTATCTTATTTTTTTTTTATGATTCGCATCCTGTTCTCTTTTCTTTCTTACAAAATAATGAAAGTGCTTTTTTTTTTTTTTAAGTTTTCAACAAGGGCGAAATTGAAATGTAGATATGTTTTTAAAAAGGCACAAAATTAAAAAAAAAATAGCTAAATAAAAGAACTGTTGATATATTTCAATGTTGTCATCGGTATTTTTTCTTGATAAACTGCAAATATCTTTTTTTTTGATGCAACTGTGTTAACAATTCTCGAATTTTAAGATTCTTCTTATCCTGCGAACTTTATATTACGGGAGAGCATGAAGCATTGAAGTGGATCAATGTCTTCAACTGAACCATAAAGTGGAACATAGCAAAATTCAACAAAGATAAAACAGAAAACATTCAACCATTTAGGAATTAGGTATTTGAGTTGTTGTTTGGAATTGTCATTTGAGGCTAAACTTATGGAGTATGTGATTTTTGCATAAGCTTCCTGTGTTACCCAAAAAGGTCAGGGAGCTGGGAAGAATGTTGAGATTGTGGAAATGACAGAGATCATCATTTTTTTATTTAGCTATTTTTTTAATTTTATGCCTTTTTCAAATTATTTATATTCTAATTTCTCCCTCGTGGAAAACTTAAAAAGAGAGCACTTTCATTATTTTGTAAGAAAGAAAAGAGGACAGGGTGTGAATCATAAAAAAAAAATAAGATAAGGTGCAAATCACAAAAGAGGTCATACGTTAGGGGTGCAAAATGTAACGAACTCTAATAATTCGGAAAAAAATTATTATTGTAATTCTATTGGGATAAGGAATTAATTATTGTAGTCCTATTGAAATAAAAAAAAATTATTGTAATCCTATTAGGACAAGGAAGTCAAGACTAGGCTAAGAAAGGAAGTAATATTGTGAATATTGAACAACAAGAAAAAAGAGAAAATAACAGAAAATGAAAGAAAAAAATTTCTACCAAAAGTTCCTTTCTTGTTCTTTATTTTCACATCTTTATTTTAACAACTTTGAACATTCTTGGTTGCTGCACTGCAACCTTTGCTTGTGTCAAGTGGGTTCAATTCTTGTTTATAATTATATGTTTTGTTTTTCTGATGAAATTCAAATTTTTTTAATTTTTTTTATCAATGAGGTTTAACTTTACCTCTTCGTATAAGGTGGGTCCGTTCCTCGGCCTGAAAGTAATTAAGATATAAAAAGAGTGTCATAATATTTGAGTTGCTCAACATATGCCTTGCTTGTAGGTTGCTAGTCTTGGGGAAGGTGTGTCAATGGAGGCTCGTCTTATAAGCAGGTAAACTTCATATCATAACAAAAGAACATTTTCCTTGCTTCTAAATTTGAGCGAAAATCATTTACAATCTTCAACTTTGTTTTAAAAATTAAACTCATCCCTCAACTTTGAAAAATAATCAGTATTCCCCTCTTATCCCATACAATGTCTATTTTATCCTTGACATTTGCATCCTTCATTTATGTAATTTTTCTTATAGTATATATAATATTTTATTTTTAATCTAGGTATTCGTAGATTTTTATTTAAATTCATTAATATTATAAATAAAATAAATTTTTTATAAATTTGTTGCAAGATCAAACATAATTTTTTTGTAATTATTATTTTAATCTTACATGCATTAAATATGTATATATGTGTATGTATATATATTCTTTAAGTTTCACTTATCTCTTAGATCTCTATTGTCTATATAGATAAATGAATTTTGATTTTCATTAATGATATATTTTTGAATATAATTTAAAATTTATTTATAATATAAATAAATAATTTTTTAAGAATTTATTATAAAATGTATCTTTATATTTATTAATTATTTTTATATTACATGCATCAAAATATATTTATAAGTTATCACATTATTCATTATTATTAATAAAATATATTTTTTATTAATGTTCATTTATTTCATTATAGAACGACATTAGCTTTTATACTCAATTAATATTTTTTTCTTTTCTCGATGAAAATAATATTTTTATAGACAATTTGCTACATAGATTTAAAAACAAAAATATCATAATTTTAAAGAAGTAAAAAAAGAAGTTGACAATGTAAATGTGGAATAGACATTTAGAAAAGTTAATTAGAAAGAAGAGGGAGAATGACTATTTTTCAAACTTGAGGGGAGAATTTGATTTTTTAAATAAAATTGGAGAGTGTAAATAATTTTCACCCATTCTAACTTTCATTATATTTTTATTTTTCCTTTATACAGGAAAGAAGCAGCTCTACAACAAAGGGAGGTATGTATGATATATAGAGATTTTGATGCATTCTCCCTTATTTTATTTTACGTAATACACTTCAATGAATTAATAACTTCAAAGAATTAGTACTTCTCCTCCATTTTAATTTATTTGATTAAACATAAAATATAAGAATAAAATAAAAAAATTAAATTTTTTATATTAAATAAATTATAAATATTTGTACGATTATAAATTCTGAATCTGGTTCCTCTCCATTACATGTTCTCTTAATTTTCTCAAGTGTATACTTAGATGAGTGATATTTGTCATATTCAATTTTCAAAGGTCTAGTTTACATTAACTTAAAAGTATCTTAACTACAATTAAATTAATGTTTTGAAAAAGCAATCTCTAATTTTGGGAATAAAAAAATATTCCCACAAAGTTTTGTAAGACATTAAAGTCACATATTTCACTTTATATTTTAATATCCAAATATTAATATTCTAAGGTACGTAAGAGGTTTTGGTTTATCTTTTGTAAAATAAAAAATTATCACCACCAAAAAAATTCGTGACTTTCATATTGGTGAAGTTAATTAAATTACTATATTTGACTTGACATCTCTTGATGTTAATAAATTTATTTTCCAAATATTATTTTGGAAAACAAAGAAATAAAGAAATTTTTGTGTTGCCAAAAACAAAAAAGAAGCAACTAAATACAATTTCCCAAAGTTCAAGAAGGGGGAAAAGGTCTAATTTTTCTGAAGCAAACAGAGATATCTGGTTTATTTTGGGTGAAATGCAAGTAAATGAACACCAGTTCTAAATCCAAAATGTTCGATTTCGATCACCAACCAAACATATACTACAACATTTTATAAATCTCCAATAAGTAAAGTGGTAATTGTTTACAGTAGAAATTTCTTTGATAAACATTCCAGAGAAATAACAATTTTAGTATTTGTATAAATAAATAAAAAGAAAGTAATGATATTAATGGGATGCCAAAATTTGCAAAGAATATATTACTATCAATTAACTATAGTTAAGATAGTAATAGTTGAGTTAATTGTTTACCCCAAAAATGATACGGTTAAATTTGTGAGGTCGAAAGCACGCGTCTTAATTTAACCCTTTGTTAGATTTGTTTACTAGCAGTTTGGGAATTTAAGAGTGATTAAGCGAAATAACAGTAATAAAGTAAAGTAAAGAATTAGAAAGTTGATTCTGAGCATCTCTGAGTTCTCGCAATTATGTCCGAGAGCTGAGATCTTCCCTTCGAAAATATCGAATATAATATGGGTGTAAACTTAATGCTTAAAAGAAATAATATTATATATATATATATAATACTATATATAATCTTGAGATCCAATCCCCTTATAAAGTGAATGAAATCAACAATTTATAGGATACAAGGTTGAGACTCTTAATTTGAAAATTTCATTTATGCCCGAAAGTACAAAGACCAATCAAAGTATGTCAGGTGACGATTCTGTTGCTAGTGCCAATCAATATCCCAACCGCGCTCAGCTCCATACAAGGCTCATCCGCACACCTGAATCCTCTAACACCTTTGTCTCTCTTTTTTTATTGTGCACGTCATCCCTGGTACATCACTCCTCATGCCTGTTCCTAGGGACATTTTTTCACAACGGTAGAGATCTCAGATTCCATCATACTCGTCAGGCCTTTTCAGCGCATGTCCAATCCTCTTGCGGCCACGTGACCTAAGAAGTCTTTTCCAATACATATAGTCCCTTCGCTTTTCGGAGGCAGAATCATTTGCGTTCGAAAAGCGGGAAAAAATATACACTCAAATTCCTTGACAGGGAAACAAATTAGAATTCCCTATCTTCTGCAGAACACATCCCGTCTCACTAAATGTTTTGGCCATGTGTCACTCAATCGTGACCCTCGAGGGCAATGCTCCCAGAATATGATCATCATTTCTTCTATAAATTCCTTCTTGATGCAATCTTTTTTTCACTCTCATTCTTCCTCAATCGTTCTCCGTTCTTCAAATTTCAATTTTCCTTCCTCCCTCTTCAACTTCTCTTCTTTGTGAACCTTTTCCATACCATGTCTTCATCGGGTCTTCAAGTTGGAAATGATGAAAACGTGTTTTACGCCCCACCGGAGGAGTTTATTTTCAACGATCCCTCTAAAACAACTGTTCTGAAGGCGAGATCATTAACCCTCCGATTAATTTCACCATTCTTCAGAAGAAAATGGACTTTGAACAAGACTGCAGTTTTTTTACACTCTGTGGACCTAACAATAATACAAGTTTATAATTTGTTGGATACTTCTCGTCAATCTATCCTCGAAGATATTATCAATGTCAAGGCTTATTGTGGATGGGGTGTTGAGGTTGACGTCCGTTCCCTCGCAGTCCCAGAATGTATCTCCACCTACAAAGATGACTATCTTGAGGTATACACATACCCTTTCATGATGGGGTTCAATCGCGCCAGATCCTTGGCTTCATCATTCAGTTTTGTCAAACATATTATATCTCCCTCAAGCAAGTCACCCTGAGTATCTGAAGGGTGGTATCTTGCCTCTTCGTTCTTACCAAGGCATTGGATCTCCCTTTTTCCCTTGACCACTTCATCCTCATATATTCCCCTCGGGGTCTATGAGGGGTTGTTATTCGTCGACTGTCGAGGGAGGAAAAGGGTTCTTACTAGTATTGATGATAGTTGTCAAACATGGATTGAGAGATTCGTATTTGTTCATGCTGAACATCTTTTCCTCGGTATTCACCTCCGAAAGCAATAGAACTTCAAATGTAAGTTGCTTCTTTTTGTGTAAAACTTTATCCCATTGTTATGACTTGGGTTTTTGCTAAAGTATAATCTTTTCTTTTACAGCCAAGCATTGGGTGCCTTCCAATGCCGGTATTGCTATTCAGGCTTGGGTTCTCAAATCAGGCTTGGGTCCAACAGATTCTCAAATCTACTATTGCGAAAGAACACAACTGGCAGTTTCTTTCCTCGAGGAACGCATCTGGGAGTTTCTTTCCTCGAGGATGGGTTGGATGTCCACAAATCATAGTTCGGGGATATTTCATTCCCTTTATCATTTTCCCCTTCTTTCTTACTATCTTTTTCTTTTTTGTGTTGGCCTAGTTTTTTTCTTAGGACTTAAGAAATGTTGGGCCCATTCCCATCTGAAGGCTTTTATCAAAACTCAAAAGGGATCCGATTTTGGGGCCCGTCAAGCGACTACGAGTACTAAGAAAAGAAAACCCTTGGACAAGAAGGTTCATGATGTTTTCAAGGGACTCTCTTCTCTTGCTGGGGGTCCCCTCGAGAAATGAAAGAAACAGACCACCACCTACCGAAGGACATACAACCGCTCCATCCCTCCAAGGGTGAACACCACCTACCGAAGGACATATAACCCCAGAATCTAGTACTGCCCCCAAAAAAGGGAAAAGTCAAGCAAATAAAGACGAAAAATAAAAAAATGAAAATGAGACCGACCCCTTAGTTTTGAAAATCTTTGTGGCACCCCCTATTGTTGTTGAAAAGAAAGAGCAAAATGAAACTGTGGGATTTTGGGACTTCTCTTCTATCGCCGAACCATCGAGGTCTTATCCTCATCTCGAGTCCATGGTCAGTATGAGGTTTTATCCACCATCAAGGATGCGATCAATCAAAGCCTTCTTAAATAGGTTTTTACTCTTTTTGCTCGAGTATGTTTCTCCATTCTACTCTCAATTTTTTATGGACTCTTTATTGTGCAAGGTTATCTTGTCATTTTCAAAGTTAATCTCATTTATCTTTGGTCGAGGGTTATTTAAGCTAAGAAATGGAGTCTCAGAGAGAAACAGTTTCTTCATTACCGGGGCAAATTCTCTCATTTGAAGATTATTTTTGGAAGAAAAAAGTAAGCTGCTTGAGGCCAATGCCCTTCTGACTTCTCAATTGGCAGATCTTTGAACAGAATTTAGAAAGAAAATAGAAGAGCTCGAAGTTTTTGCTGAGAAGGAGAAGACTGCTCAAAAGGTCTCTTATTTGAAGGAAACGCTGGAGAAAAGTATATCTGAGACATTGTTGCCACAAAAGAGTTGAAAGCTTTGAGAGGCCAATTGGGGGTTCTTCGATCGTCTTTAAAAAAGTTATTCAAGAATAAGAAGGAGTTACGTGCCTCTCTGGACGGGAGTAGGGCAAGGAGTAAATAGGTGAAGCTTCATTTTTGAAAATCGCATGTCTTATGAGTACTGGAAGGATAGGTGCCTTCTTTTAGAAAATATTAAGGCGAACCCCTCGATATTCAATGAAGAGCTTTAAATGGCTAGAAGTTTGACCCAAAGGTGGAAGTTTTGGACAAGGCCTCAGAAGAGTTGGCCTTATTCGAAGACGACCTTTTTTTCTCCAAAAAGGACACCGAAGAGCTATGATGTTCTACATTTTTCTTGTATGATCTCATTTTCCCTATCATTTCTCCTATGTAACTCTTCCAATTCTCTGGCCTATTCTTTTGAAACTGTAGCACTCTTAATTTAATTTTGCTCTCTTTTGCACTTGCTATGCTTTTTTTGGGGTTCAATTTATTTTTAAGCGATGGAAGTTCATTTTGAAGCATTTTTTCATGAAATGGTCAAAGGCAGATACCAATCGGTGTTCTTTAGTTTTTGTGCTCCTTTCATAACCATGTTTTAGAAACTGGCGTGCTATGACTCTTATTCAGGTTTTTTAGTTTACATGTACTTGTTCATGCATAAACAGACTTTTCTATAAGTCCTGGGCTTATTTTCTATTGTCTTGCTCGATATTTTATAAGTTAGGAATCCTCTTACTTATTCATATTTTAGAGGTATCGAGGACTTTTGGTCCATCAATGTTTCATTTGGGTTGTCACTGATTTAAAAATTGCAACAAGTAGTGCAATTAAACACAATTTTCTTTATTTAAAACATTCTACACTATTATATTGTATTTTCGATGATGTCCATATTGCCTTTCTTGTGAAAAAGGCAACCGTTCGTCATTACATTCTTCTATAATTAAGATAATGCAAATATTCAAAAGTAGTGACTTTTGAGCTGCAGTCTTTAGTCCTTTGACTAGGATGTTCAAGTATCATTCCCTGGTGCCTGACTTTCGGCTGCTGGAGTATCTCTTTTCGAGTTTATGCCGGTATCTCACTACTCTTATTTCTTATCTCATTAAAAACCTTGCCAGAAAAACTCAAAAGATATAAAACATATCAAAGGAACAAAAAGTGTAGTGTGTATTAAAAAGGTTCCCCACATCTTTGGCACCACCCTTATTAGCAGTAATACCTTTTCAGGTGGCTGACATTCCAATTGCTATGCAAGTAGCTGTCATTCATGTCGGTCACTTGATAAGCGCCTTTTCCAGTGATGCCTGTTATCTTGTATGAGCCTTCCGAGTTGGTACCTAACTTACCCTCACTCAGGTTTCAAGTATTGTGGGTCACCTTTTGGAGCACTAGGTTCTCTAATTTTGAAATATCCGAGTTTAACGCTCCAATTATAGTATCTCTCCATCCTTTGTTTCTGTGCAGTAATGCGCATAAAAGTAATCTTCCTACGTTCGTCAAGTAAGTCCAGTTGGCCCAACATAGCTTCATCATTTGTATTTTCTTGCCCCGTACGAATCGAATGCGTGGCTCTCCCACCTCTACTGGTATCAGTGCTTCTGTGCATATACCAATGAAAAAAGGGTTTCTCCAGAGCTGGATTTTATGGTCATTCGATGTGCCCAAAGCACCCTGGGTAGCTCTTTAGTCTAGTTGCCCTTTGCTTCTTCCAATCTTTTCTTAAGACTCAACAATTCTGTTTTGTTACTAGATTTGTCATGCCTATTCGCATTTGGGTGATATGGCGACAAAACAATCCTCTTAATTTGCAATCTCTCCAAGCACTCAACCACCTTTTCCCCCACAAACTATGGGCCATTATCGCACATAATTTCCTGGGGTATGGTAATGCAACAAATTATATGATCCCAGATAAAGTCAATTATTTCACGCTTCTAAATTTGCTTGTTGGCTCCTGCCTCAATCCATTTAGAGAAATAGTCAGTCATTATAAGTAAAAATTTACCTGCCGGGGTACTTGTGGCAGCGGCCCAACAATGTCCATTCCCCATTTCATAAATAGCCATGGGGCTGTGACTGCATGCATAAGTTCTCCCAGTTGATACTATTTGAAGTGAAGCACTGACACTTGCCACATCTCTTAACGAACGCTTTTGCATCTTGCTCCATATGCTGGTAGTAGTATAATCCTTATTATCTTGAGGACAAGGGAGTTCACCCTAGAGTCATTGTCGCAGACCCCTTCATGAATCTCTCATCACGTAATCAGTTTCCTGGGCCTAAGGCATCTGGATAATGGGCCCAAGTAGGATATCCTACATAAATTTTTGCCTACCAAGCAATACTTTGCGGCCTTAGTTCTGAGGTCTCAAGAAGCTTTTGAATCAGCTGGGAGTCCTCCGTTCTTTAGATACATTACATAATCGCTCCGCAAAACCCATAATAAACTTGTAGAATTCACCTTTCCTTGCCTAGGTGCGTCTAGTGCAGAATATAACAAGTGCACCCGTGATCCTTTCTCGGAGCCATCAACTTTTGCTGAGGAACCTAGATTCGTAAGGGCGTATGCTTCGTTGTTCATCTTTTATGGAATTTGCTCTATCAACCATTTTTTGAATTGATAGAGGGAGGCCTGAACCTTATTCAAATACTTTGACATCCTATCATCTCGTGCCTAATACGTTCCCCTACTTGGATCACCACCAGCTATGAGTCACAATAGATTTGAATAATGTCGGAGCACAGTCCTCGGGCTAATTCGATACCTGCGAGAGGGGACTCATACTCGGCCTCATTGTTAGTAAATTAAACACAATTTATAGCTTGCATAAGTTTTTTCCCACTCAGGGTTATTAAAACTACCCCCTGTCTAGTCTATTTTTCATTCAAGGCCCCATCAGTATGGAGGGTCTAGGTCCAAAACTGGCCATCGGAGGCTAGGATTGCCTTTTTTGGCTTGGGGAGTCATCCGCGGACTGAAATCAGCAATAAATTTTACTAAGACTTGAGATTTGATTAAAGTCCAGGGTTTATACTCAATATCCGATTCGCTCAATTCCACAGCCCATTTTTCCATCCTTCCCCATAGTTTGGGCTTGTGGAGTACATTCCTCAAAGGGTATGCCATGACCACGGGGATGAGGTGGCACTAAAAATACGGCCTCAACTTTTGGGTTGCTTCCACAAGAGCCAAGGCTAGTTTTTTTAGATGTAAATATCAATTTTTTGCACTTAACAAAGATTTACTAACATAATAAAAATGCATCTGTGTACCTTTTTCCTTCTGAATGAGAACAACACTTACCGTGACTTTGACCACTATGAGATATAAAAGGAGTTGCTTTCCTTCCCAAGGTTTTGACAACAACTGGGGACTGGAAAGGTAAAACTTCAAATATCAAAGGTCTACTGGCATTCTAGGGTCCAGTTGAATTGGCTTTTCTTTCTCAAAAGAGAGAAAAAAATGTGACATCTTTTTGATGATCTGGAGATGAAACGGCTGAGAGAGGTCACTCACCCAGTTAGATTTTGAACTGCTTTAACACCATTGAGTACGTTTGGTATTTCCTTGATGGCCTTGATTTTAGCTGGGTTCAACTCTATTCCTTTGTTTGACACGAGAAAACCCAAAAAAATTCCAGACCCAGCCCCGAAGGCACACTTCTCGGGATTTAGTTGCATGTTGTACTTTCTAAAGATGTCGAAGGTCTCTTGAAGGGGGAGTAAGTGACCCTCTATCTCTAGAGACTTCACCAGTATATCATCGATGTAGACCTCCATCGTTCTGTCGATTTGTTCTTAGAACATCTTGTTCACCAGTCTTTGATAGGTTGCCCCTACATTCGTTAAACCAAAAGGCATCACATTGTAATAAAATGTGTCATAGTTAGTAATAAAAGAAGTTTTATGTCGGTATTTTGGATCTATATGGATCTAATTATATCTGGAATATGCATTAAGAAAACTCATGATTTTGTCTCCGACTGTGGGATCGATCATTTGATCGATGTTCGGTATGGGAAAAGAGTCCTTCGAACATGCTTTATTCAAATCTTTGAAATCAATACACATTATAAATTTATTCTGTTCTTAGGCACCACTACCATGTTCGCCAACCATTTTGGCTATTTTACCTCCCGAATTGACCCTATATTCAATAAGCGGGTTACCTCTTACTTAACAAACATGTTATTCTCCTCAAAGATAAGGTGTCTTTTCTGAATCACTAGAGGGAACTCCCAATATATTCCCAACTTGTTCATGGTAATCTCCGATGGGATTCCTATAATGTCAAGTTAGGACCAAGCAAAACAATCAACATTAGCTCTAAGGAAATTTATAAGTGCTTTCCTGATGTCAGGACTTAATCTTGTTCCCAGGTATACCTTCCTTTCAAGGAAATCCACGAACAAAATGACTTGTCCGAGCTCTTCTGCAATTGATTTTGATGCATCCGCTCATTCAGGACTTAGCTCACCCTCAACATTTGATACCATCCCCTTTATGCTTTTGTTCCTACTAGAAGCCCCTCTTTCATCTCATTATGAAGGGGAGGCTCCAGCTTCTGTAATTTTTACTTAGCGATCGACTGCTCCTTAGCCACTGATATGGCGTATATTTTTCTGGCTGCTCACAAGTCTCCTTTGATTGCTTTACTCCAAAAGGTGTCGGGAACTTCAACAACCGATGGTATGCAAAAGGCACAACCTTCATAGCATGGACCCACAGCCTCCCCAATATGACGTTATACCCTATTTCTCCATCAAGGACATCGAATTAAATGGTCTTCACTACCCCTCTTGTGTTGGTTGACAACATGATCTCCCCCTCGAGTGGTTTCACTCGCATATTGAAACTAGCTAAAGTTTTGGTGACCAGAGTCACTTTGTCCGCCAGTTCCATCTTCTTGAGAAACCATTTTTGTATGATATTTTCTGAGCTACCTGGATCAATCAAGACACGCTTTACATCACAGTCAACAACAGTTAGAGAAATCACCAAGGATTCATTATGCGGGCCTTCCAGACAATCCAAATGCCATTGGTCGAAGACAACCGACCCCTTATCAATGTTTTGATCCTCTCGAGGTCTCTTTCCATAACTCTCTGACACCTTCACCTATTTAATGGTCTATATTGTTGCTTCACTGACCTCATATCCCCCAATGATCATGTTTATTTTCCATCGGCTAGGTGCATCCTGATCTGCCTCCCATACTTTCATCATCCTCTTATGGCCCCTAAATTATCTTAGATCACTCGAGTCTCGGGGTCATACTGTTGGCACTTCCCACCCCGGATCATGTCCTTGTGGTCTATCAAGCTTTCCTTCGACTGTGGTGGTTTGGCTAGGCTTGTGGAGTTTAATCCGCTCATGAAAGCCCCAAAGTCATTCGATCACGGGCCTGGTCCAAGAGGGTATGTATCCTCATGAACCCCGCTTTGATTTCCTCTCCTGTCTTACTGTCCACGTCATCCAGGGTACATCGCTCCTCATGCCTTTTCCTGGGTACTCTTCTTTCACAATGGTAGAGATCTCGAATTCCATTGTACTCGTCAGGCCTCTTCAGTGCGTGTTCAATCCTCCTGTGGTCACGTGGCCTATGCAAACTTTGCCCCAATACATTAATATAAGGGAAAAAGTCAAAAATACCCCTCTACTTTCAAAAATTAGTTAAATTTACTCTCTGTCATACTATTGGGCTAAATATACCCCTCCCATCACCAAAGTTATCACTTATACTCTCAATGGACGAAAATACCCAAATCAACAAAAATAACCCAAATTTTAAAAAACAATTCCTAATTATAACCTGCCCGCCTGCCCAGACCCACAACTAAAAATACCCCCAAATATAATGATACCCCCGTATTCTCCCTAATCCCTAACAAATATACTCCTCTTACGCCCTTTCATTTTCTCTGTTACTAGCTAGTTAGCCACAGTTCTCTCGTATGGTCCTTAACGTCGCAAAAAAAAGTGGAAAATATGATCATTTCAACACTATAAAATCTGGACAAAAAATAGTGTCAAATAGGACCAATAAACAGACCCACAATCTGAGCAAAAAATATTAAAGCACACAAGCTGTAGCAATAAGCAAGAACTAAAATATGTAAAAACTGAACGACAAGTTTGTTCATTACATTAGGGATGGCATCTTATACAAAAAGATGCAACAAAAATAGAAGTCAAACAATTTTCCCAAAAATATGAAATATCCCATTGTCACCATGAACTACTGACATTGTCTTAACCCAACAATATAAGTCAAAACAGTTTTCATTGTTGTGGTTTGTCAAATTAATACCTTAATAGTGACTAGATGAGATTCATAAGGAAGAACCCTTCTCTCACGATCGAAGTCAACACAGTGGAGAAAGGCGTAGGAGGAGTATATTTGTTAGGGATTGGGGAGAACACGGGGTATTTTTAGTTGTGGGTTGGGGCGGGTGGGTGGGTTATAATTAGGAGGGTTATTTTTATTGATTTGAGTATTTCCATCCATTGAGGGGTATAAGTGATAACTTTGGTGACGGGAGGGGTATATTTAACTCAAAGTATGACGGAGGATAAATTTAACTAATTTTTGAAAGTAGAGGGGTATTTTTGACCCTTTTTCCCTTAATATAATCTAGACCTTTAAAATACTTAAGTACGAAATTTCACTAATCCAAGTGTGCACTTGAGAAAATGGAGAGAAAACGTTATGATTTTAATTCGAGCTGATGAAATTTAGTCTGTTGTACTTGACAGGCTGCTCTAAAAGTTGCAGCACAAAGTTATGGTGGAAAGGGTGACGAGCTTGCAGCTCTTCGGACAGAAGCTGAGGTATATTTGGTTTCTTCTTTTGGGAATAACAATAACAATAATAATAATTCATTATTATTCCTATGCATAGAATAGCATAAGCTTTTCTCTTGTTTGTTTGGCATTGTAGTCCCTGCGTACTATGACCCGAAGAATGATACTGAGTCAAGAGGAGATGGTATGTATATCTGTAATTATTTTGTAGCCAATTCCTATTCAACTTTCCTTTTGCATACTTATGTAATTCACAGTTTCATACCTTAGGAAGAGGTTGTTCTCAAGAGGTGTTGGCTCGCACGCTATTGGACTTTATGCCAAAGCTATGGTATATGTACTTATTTAATTTCCTTAACTTAATACATATTTGTTGCGGAAATATCATGGGATAACTAGGACACAATCACACACAAAGAAAATAGAGAAGAAATATAAAACAAGAATTTAACGAGGTTCAACTAGGCCTAATCCTCCAAGAAAAAGCAAAGAAAGTTTTCTTCTATGAAAGAAGAGAAGTTTACAATACTCTTAATATCCCCAACTACAATCTTATATATAAATCCCAAGTAGTCCCAAACTTATAAGGAAAAGATTCTCCCAATCCTACAAAGACTACATTTTATTTTCCCAAATCTATTAGGCCAATGAGTTTCCTAAACTAATAGGGATTGTGAGTTTCTTAAAATATATAAGAAAAAAATTCAAGACATAATTAACAAATCTTCTCCTTGGCTTGAATTCTTTTCATCAATAGTAACAACATCTCTTTGTCTTGCCCTCAGCCCTCGAAAGGGCTCACTGAGTATTACACACACCAAGCAAGTTTAGGCAATGCCTAAACTTATTGATCGGGATTGCCTTGGTCATCATATCTGTCGAATTATCATGTGTAAAAATCTTTTTCACATCAATAACCCCCTTACAACCTACTACCTTTTGTCCCTTTGGCAATAAACCAAACTTTTATGTTCGATTCTTGTGAAGTGACTCAATCTCTTCATCCATAGCATTAACTCATCGATCCACTTTTAAACTAGAAATAATTTCTTTATAGCTATTAGGCTCAAATACGTCAATGGTCTCTGAAATTGATAAAACAAATTTCACAAAATCTGTATATTCAGAAAGATTTTTATCAACTACGTTTACAAATCTCTTTGGTCGGTTGATAACTCTCTTCTCTCTGCCTATTGTAATGCTATATGATTGTTGTTGCATAGGTGTATCAACATTATCATCATGATTAATGTTTTGCACCTCCTCCACTTCTGAACTACTAGGCTAAGCTAGTGGAGATTCAATTTTTAGCTCTATGCGATCTCTGACACCACAATTTATTTCTGCTATTGCCTTTTCCTTCTGACTGTCCAATGAGGCAGATTCATTGAATTTCACATCCCTACTAGTAATTAATCCTGGAGTCTTTTGATATGTGCACCACAATCTATAGCCTTTCATTCCAGTTGCTACCCTAGAAATAACACTTCTTTGCCCTCGACGCAAGTTTTTCATTTCTCACGTGAGCATAAGCAGGACAACTAAATATCCTCAGATTTGACAGGCGAGCTGGGCCAAACCTCAAAAGGAGTTTTGATGTCAATAGTTGTAGATGGAGATCTATTGACCAAATAACAAGCTGTATTGATTGCTTCAGCCCAATTTGTTTTGCTAACATATGAGTGTGAAAGCATGTTTCGTGCCTTATAACAAAGTATTTTGTTCATATGTTTTGCAATATTATTTTGTTGTGGTATTCCAACACAAGTGTGGTGTCTCACTGGACCCTCTCTGCTGCAGAACTCATTGAACTCTAAGTTAAAAAATTCCAATCCATTATCAGTTCAAAGACGCTCGACTTTTCTTCCAGTTTGTCTCTCAACCATATTCTTTCGTTTAACAAATATAAAAAATGCCTCATCTTTTATTTTTAAAAAATACACCCATATCATTCTTGAGTAATCGTCAATCAAAGTCATAAAGTACCTGACACCACTTTTGGAGGAAACTCTGTTTGAACCCCACAAGTTTGAATGTATATATTCTAATTTGTCTTTGATCTCGTGCTCTATTTTCTTGTTGAACTTTATCTTTGTTTACTTACCAAACACACAATGCTCATAAAAAATTCAAAGCTTAATTTTTGTATCCATCCAATAAATATTTTTTGCCCAACAAAGACAATCCCTTCTCACTCATATGATCAAGTCATAAATGCCACAACTAAGACTGATTCGAATCACTCCTTCCAGAAGCTAGAATTGTTTTCCCTTTAACTACACTGGCTTGAAGATAATATAATCTAGAATGTAGCTTACCATTCATGAGTACCATAGAGCATTTACACACTTTAAGTGTTTCATTCTCTGAGTGAAACTTATATCCTTGATCATCCAAAGTCGAAAGAAAAATTAAATTCTTCTTCATTTGAGGAACATGCCAACACTTAATATTTTTGATAATGCCATCAAACATTCGCAATTTGATGTTACCAATCCCTTCTACCTCTAATGGATTATATCATCACCTAGATATACAGTCTCACTCGTCTTCTTGTAAGTTGCAAATCAATTCTTGTATGGATACATGTGAAAAGTTACACCAGAATCAAGAACCCAAAAATTATGCCTATGATCAGAACTCGCGACATAAACTTCCCCCATAATCATCAGAATTGTTGCTAGTATCAACCATATTTCTTGAGTAATCAACTTTCTGCTTCCCTGTTTTCTCCTTTAGCTTAGGACAATATCTTTTGTAGTGACTTCGCTCTCCGCACTCATAGCAGTTCTGCTTCCTTGCTCTGGACTTTAATCTAGCGTTGGACTTTTTCTATTAGAGTTTTTTATTGTGTTCTTCCCCTACCCATAAGACCTTCGCCCTCGATTCTGCTACCTGGAAAGCTCTTCTTTAACTCTTTAGATTTGAGTGCATTCCTAACATCATCTAGTGAAATACTGTCTTTCACATATAGCAACGTATCAGCAAAAGTATCGTACGATGATGGTAAAGAACATAACACAATCAAGGCCTGATCCTTACTCTCAGTTTTGATAACTGCGTTCTTCAAGTCCATTATAATTGAATTAAACTAATTAAGGTGAGTTTTAACCGGTGTCCCTTTATTCATCCGAAGATTGTACAACCTCTTTTTCAAGTAGAGGCAGTTTGTTAGCGAATTCTTAGAATATAGATCTTCCAACTTCTTCCACGTCGTTACTGTAGATTTTTCTTCAGCAATTTCTCGAAGAACACTATCGCACTCAAAGCCTTCTCTTTTCAACTTTGTCTTCTCTGTATCTTTCATCTCCTCAGGATAAGCCTCCTCAATTGCCTTCCATAACCCTTGTAACACTAGGGATGATCTCATTCTAATCTTCCATGGACTGAAAAACTAGATTTCCCATCGAATTTCTCTACTTCATACTTTGTTGAAGATGATGGTGACATCTTAACCCTTGACTATGTGTAGAAATTCTAACCTTACTTTGATATCAATTATTACGAAAATATAGTAGGTTAACTATCACACAGTCACATACAAAGAAAATAGAGAAGACAAATTTTGAATTCTTTAAAAAATAAATTTTAAAAATTCTAAATTTTTTTGGGGTGGGAGGTGGGGGGCTAGTAGGGAGTCGGGTAGGGAATGGAGGTGGGGTAACAAAAATTTTTGAATTTTTCTTAAAAATAAATTTTAAAAATTTTAATTTGTTTTGAGTGGGGGGGGGGGGGGGGGGGGGGGGCTAGTAGGAGGTGGTGGTCGGGGTGGTATGAAAATTGAACTTATTTTCCCTATTTTGATTAAGGAAGTCATTTTCCTTATTTTGAAGGAACTTGTTTTCCTAGAAAAAATGTTTTCCAAAATTTTTAAGCTAAACGAACATGAGAAAATAGGAAAACATTTTCACCGAACACACCCTAAATCTATAATTGTGTTTTTCTTGTTAGCCTATTGGCCAAAGTGGGAAAAAAGATGCATTTAATTAGGGGCTTCAAATAGACGGCTTAGTTAAAGTTAAGCGGATCAAAATGAATTGAGTTAATAAATTAACAAGTTATTGACTTATCTAAAAATTACTTGGTCTGAAATGAACTACTGAAATGGGCTAAAAGCGAATTTGACTCAACCCGTCCAATTCTTACAAGTTTATTATTCAATTCATTCATTATTCTTTATTCTCTTTATTGAGATTTTTACATTGTGCAACACATTAATAGGGCTTAATGATATAAATGACATAACTTTTGCATTCTTTCATAAATAGCATAACTAATATCAATTTTAGTATATTTATTAAATTCTATTAATATACTAATAATTAATTAAAATTCCATAAATTTTGAATTTAGATTTATACGTTTCTTATTTATTAAAATTTCTCTCTCCTACAAGACTACAAGTAATATCTATTCCATAATTTTAGCAAGGTTTCTAAATAATTTTTTCTTCCCTTTTCTCAATAATCACTATACATTATTGACGTTCACCGTATATTAAATAATATCATACTATACTTACTACTTTCATATAATATAATATTATTATATACTTTATAATATGCTTGTCCAAATAATTTTACACTATATATTCTGATTATATTTAATGTCTATAATAATTAATATAATATGCGTAACATTAAATATATTTATCATTGAATTCAAATTCTTGTATATTGATATCAAAATTATTTATACCAAAATATATTATAGTTGTGCAAAGCTTATTTTTTTTTTTTGCATTTATATGATATATTTGTGAATATTTATAGCGAAAATTTAATTACAATGACAAATATTTCATATATTATTATTAAAAATTTAAATTTTCAAACATTAAAAATTATTTTTTTAAAAAAGTATTTTATATTGATCTGAAACATACAAAAATAATGTGTATTATCCAAAGTTGAATTCAAAAGAAAAAAAAAAAGAAATATGGCACCAATTAGTCCAACGTTTGTTTTTTTCAGAAATTAAATAAGCATTTAAAATTAGCATGAATTTAATTCCTAATTTTTAAGAGTGAGAATTGAGGTTTATTTTGGGATGTCCGTTAATGTGGCATAGTTTTAGGAGATTTTTTGGATGATTTATGCCATTAAGGCAATTTTGATAATTAGGCTAAAAAGTTGTAATGTGTATTTTAAAATTGCACAATTATGAAATTTTTTCATTATTCTTTTATAATTTTTTAGTACCTAATAAATTATTTATTTTATTATGGCTATATATATATAACACATTAAATTTTAAAAATGTCTTTTTGAAAATATTTTTCATCAATCAATTGGGCTACATATCAACTCAATTTTTATGAGCTAAAACGAGATGAGCTAATAAATGGACCGATCATAAATTTAAACAGATTATATTTTTATGGACTAATTTTTTCACCCGTACGTTTAATCTTTTTTTATGTTGTGAAAAAATTTTCATGAGTGATCAGTGAATGTCAAGTAATTTTCTTAAAATGCTGGCTTTCTATACAATATGCCAAAGTGACATGTCTTGGACAATAATGTTATACATCTAGGGTATGTTTGGTGGGATGGAAAATGTTTGTCATGGAAAATATTTTACAAGAAAATATTTTTTAGAAAAATAAGTGATTTCTTGTGTTTGGTATGCAAGTAAAAAAATATTATCTTAAAAGCATTTGTATATATCTAAAACAAAAC
Source organism: Jaltomata sinuosa (assembly GCA_003996215.1). Taxonomy (NCBI): domain Eukaryota; kingdom Viridiplantae; phylum Streptophyta; class Magnoliopsida; order Solanales; family Solanaceae; genus Jaltomata; species Jaltomata sinuosa. Next base: position 100,493 of record QJPP01004830.1, read on the forward strand.
TATGAGGATGGGTAGGAGTAGAGGGTTGGTGGCCCGTAGGTGGGGTGGGGTGGGTTAGAAAAAAAAGTTAGGGGTGGGTGGGATGGAGTAAGGTGGGGGTGGATTTTGTGGTTAAAATTTTTTTTTTTTTTAATCAAATTAAAATAAATTTTGGTGATGGGGAGAGGGAGATGTGGTACAAAAAAATAATTAAAGGAGAGGAGACAATACTACTTGTTTTTTCTACTTTCGTTAAAGAAATCATTTTCCTTATTTTCAAGGAGTTAACTTATTTTCCTAAAAAAATATTTTTCAAATTTTTAACCAACCAAACACAAAAACATAAAAGTACTAAACACACCCCTAGTGTTCTTCAAGCGTTTTAGACAGAGTAACAATCAATTTGGGTTATTGATGTTAATTACAATTTACAACATGATGCAGGTATCCACACAGACATAGCTGGAGCTAAACAAGAATACTGGTCATCCCTCGCTCCTTTATCACTGGAAGTTGTGTTGGAGGCAGGACAAAAAGCTAAAGATGACAACTCATTACGTGAGATTGTTTTACTCCTCCTCAAAAAATAAATTAATAAAAAATTTTTGTAACTTAAAAGTACACCTCTTTCTCTTATGATAATTTCCTCCTCTTCTTCTTCTTCTTCTTCTTCTTTTTTTTTTTTTTTTTTTTTTTTGTAGTTTACAACGATCCCGAGGATAGAGAAACACTTCCACATGATTTGAATGAACTTTCGGGAGATGGGAATGTGGAGAGCATGCTACTAGTGGATAAAGCTCTTCGAGAACTCACATCACTCAAGGTGACCCTTTTACATACCCAATCTTTATATTCTACATATATAATCCTACTGTTAGTTTCTTTAAGGATTATTTCTCTAGGGCCCCGTTTGGCTTTTAAAGTTTTTTCACTATTTTTCGAAAAATTATTTCATTTTATTCAAAAAATATTGTTGGGCCATAAAAATTTCTTTAAGTTGTATTTGAAAAAGTGACAATACCTAAATACTTGTTTTCACTTTTTTCCATCTCATTTTTTCAGTTTTTAGTTATATTAAACACTTTAAATTTTACTCCATTCGTTTAAAAAAGAATAACCTACTCTCTTTTTTAGTCCGTTTAAAAAAGAATGACCCTTTCCTTTTTTGACAACACTTTAATTCCAACTTTTCACGTTGGCATGTTTAAGACCACAAGATTAAACGACATTTTGGTACATTTGACATAACTATAATTTAAGACCACAAGATTCAAAAGTCTTCTTTATTTTCTTAAACTCCGTGTCAAGTTAAAATATGTCATTCTTTTTGAAACAGAGGACGTAAAAAGTCTTCTAAAAAAGGTATGACCAAACATAACTCTAACTCTAATCCAACTCCAAAAATTTCAAACAAAGTGAATTTTTTTTATTTTCATGGCCAAACGCCCGCTTAATATAAACAGATTGATTTTGATTGACCACCTTTTGACACGTTAGCAGACACGGTTACACACCTATAGCCAGTCGTCAATGCTCTAACAAAAGCAATTGACTTCATCTCTGCTGTTCCTCAATCTTGTGCAAGTGTTTAACATAATCTATAATATTTTAAGAGTCCAACAAAAACTATATGACACCAAAAACCAAAAAGAGTAATATATATAGATGTTAAAATAAAGTTTGCCAATCATCATACGCGCGGGAAAATAACATATGATTTAAGTGACAGATTACATATTGTCTCTGGGTGACAGAGTAATACAAAATCTTCAACGTCATATTTTCTAAACCTTTGTGGTTCCAACTTCCTATTAATTAGAAGTGCAAGATGCCTATTATCTATTAAATTCAGGTAGTTTGTTTTCAACAACTGAAGTTTATTTTAAGAATGTCTATCTTTAGCCTTTCTAGAAAACTAAGAAAATGATACGGTATTGTTTTTTCATATTAGAGCGATTTACTATCACAGTGACCAAACCAACATCGTTCAGGATGCAAGTACAATAACATGATATTTTGTTTTTGTTTTTGTTTTCAGTCTTTTTTTTTATAATTATTTATCTGGGGGCAAGAAATTGTCACGACCCAATTGGCCGCGAGTGGCACCCACACTAATCCTCCGGTGGGAAAATCATCTAAGCCAAGCCTTAACCCAATAATTAACCAGTTTTAGATGAAATGAAAATAAAACCAACTTATATTAAGAATAATACTAAGTACCAACCAAACAATTTAAGTGCGGAAGAAAATCACTATCTATTATATTTTTTCAAGACCTGAAAGTTATTGTACAAGAACTCTAAACAAAATCAAATATATCTAAGATGTCCAAAACTATTCAAAGTAAAGAAAGTTTCATCGTTCGAAAGAAGGACAATGACCCAAGTGAAGATCCATGGCAGTCTGAGGATGTAGTGCTCACCCGTGGATTAAATCAGCTGTCCTGGCTAGAGATGAGGTCGTGTCTGAGCCTCTGAAACACGATCTGTACTCAACAAAAGAAGAATAGAGGACAATATCAGTACAAACCACTATGTACTGGTAGGCATTAGAGATCGACTCAATTTAGAACAAGTATACAGTTAAATCAAATAACAAGTAGAATAGTATTTCAATACTTAACAAGTAATTCAGTCAACAAATAATCACCTCAAGTCAAACCAAAAAAGGTCATTAACAAATCATATAAGTCACCTTAGCTTGAGATTTTAGTAACTCTCATCGTAGGGATAACTCTAGCCGAGAACTTATGCCATTATCATTACTATAACGATGGAATGAGTTATTACACAAATAGTTCGAGAAATTCCATTGACCAATAATTCTATAGGACCAGAGATAACAGATCAATACATAAGTAATAATTTAAAACTTGTCATATTATAACAAGTTTTTATTCTTGTGATAGAGCCTTGTATGTAAGATGCTAAAGCTTCATTTCTCATTACTGAACACTGAATAGAGTGTTGATGACAAATTAGTTATAATGTTAATGGTGTGGAAGAACTGCAAAGTTGTAAGAGGTGTTAGGATTGTACGAAATCTGTATTGATTTAATTTTCTTTTCCCTTTTTAAAGGTAGATGGAGCAATAGCTCTAGCAATGGCCCAACAAAGGCGCCCAACTGCATTGAGAGCTACAGGTAACAAAATTGATATTCATATTAAACTCAATGTAATTATAATCTACGGATTATTTAATTTCACCAAATATATGTTGAAACTTATAATCTTGTTCATGTATGCTGGAGTTTGTACAATTCCAAAGTTTTATGCACGGACTTCGAAATTATAAGAGTTTTTGTCAATATTTATGATGCTACATTTTGTTGTAAGGTTAAGACTTAAAGCTACTGAAATCTTTTTCAGTCTCCTAGTCAAAATCTGGACTATATATAGATATAATGACCTGCCAATACATATGTTATGGCTGCAGATGACATGATCAGACTACCAATTGAAGGCCAAAGCTTTTCAGAATCCTTTGGTGAGTTTATTTACACTGTCATTTGGCAAGTCAAGTTGCTAGCTTACAGTGAAACCTTTAATTAATTCGTACAATTAGATCCTTTCTCTTTCTTGTTTCAATTGAATTGATATGACTTGATTTTTAGTAACGTTGGCATGACATCCGTCCTTGTGTACATATAACACTGGAAACTCTTAACCACTGTAACAATAAGTGCATAGCTCAACTAGGAAGGCATGAATGAGTTCTCAAAATTAATCACTGGAGTTTCACTGCTCTAGATGTAATATGAGGTGGCTTAGCCTATTTTCTTGCTATTACTCAAAACCCATTTATTTGAGAGCTTTTCATTAACAAAGTTAATTAATTCTAAATTACAAAGCATGTGATTGGACTACTTCTGGTACACCACTATGCAATATTCTATGACAAGGTTTTAGCTGAAGTTGTCACTCCATGAATTTCATTTATTATTCTTTTTCCAGTTTATTCCGTTTATTATTCTATCTGCAGTTTAGACTATATTTTTCCATGAGTGGATTAATAAATCTTAGCATTGCAACTTTTTTTGCTTCCTAATATTATTAATATTTTTATTTAGTAAGATAGCAATACCTCGTATTACTAATATTGTCTATACCACAGAATTGAGTCCAGAGGAGTCGGAAGATGTGCAATTTAAGCAGGTATTTGACTCTTTGATTAATTTTTGACATCGACTTTTCCTCTCTTCCTCCTTTCTTCTTCCCTTTATTTACCATCAGGGTATTATGCTGTTGAGTTTGAGAAAAAAGGCTTCTTTCTATTTAAGTATATTTTTGCAAAGGAAAAACTACCTAATTAGTCAAACATTCCTATCATATCTACTAAATTTTATTATATTTTAAGATAATTACATAATCACTCGTCACTTATTCTACCAGATTTCAACTTAGATACACTTTCTAGCACCTCTCTCCCCTCTCTTTCTCCCCCCCTCTTACTCTCCCTCTCTCCACTATAACAGGAAAAGGGGTTGTCTCAAATTTTAACACCGAAAAAGAAAAGAATTAAGAGAATAAGTGGCACCTATTCAAGCGCCGCCAAATTTCTAATGACTAAGAAGGGAGAAAGTTGACTTTGAGAAAGCCATTAGAATGGGATAAAAGACAGTTCTATATCAACAACGTTGTAAGGGGAGAAAAAATAGGATGAATCGAAATATAGCTGCTACACCAAAACTAGGTGCAAAGAACCTGGGCGGCTCGGTTCGGCCGAGCCTGTGGATGTGGTGTTTTGTCCGTAGTTGGATCGGCAAATCGATTGGCGATTTGCCTTGCTTGCATTATTTGAGAATAAGTGGCACTAGTTCAAATTTTGAACTTCCTTCTACTATTCATTGATGAACGATCATCAGATCTAGCTTAAACCCTAAGTTTCTCCAAATCCCCCTATATATGGCTATGGTGTCCCTAAAATAATCAAGTCTATGTAACGAAGTTATTGAACTCACCAACTCGTCTCAGATGAGAGGCACTGACCTTTTGATGTGGGAAATGGAATTTTCTTCCACTCTTAATCCAACATGTATTTGATACCAAATACATGTATCTTTGTATTAATACACTAGATACATTGTATTAGATATGAAATACACTAGATATTTGGTACCGAATATACTGGATGAAATTGATATCGGATATACTGGATGAAATTAAATTTAGATACACTGGTAAAATTGTTATTAGATACATGCTTTCATATTCTACTGGATATACTCGTAGAAATTGATACTGGATATACAAATACATGAAATTGTAAAACTCATATATATTGTAAAATACAGATACAGAGAAGGAGAAAAAGAAAGAGAGATGCGAGCTAGAGAGGAGAGAGGAGAGAGGAGAGAGGAGGGAGGAGAGAGGTGAGTGAGCGAGATAGTGTATCCCATATACATAAGAATCACACTTTGAATACAGTGTGTCTGGAATTAATTACACCTAACCTGATGCATGTGTACCTAAGATACATGTATTTGATCCGTCAAATACATGTATCTGGAATAATTTTCTGGAAGGAAATGGAATTTCGCAAACTCATGTTCCAGCAAGTAATTAATTCCAATAATAATGTGTTGTATGTTGTTTCCTCTTTTATAAACCCTGAGGGGTATTTATATTAGTAAATCCTAACTAATTAAGAAAAGACAATTGATTAAAATAAAATAAAATATTTTATTTCTATTATTATGCTAGGAAAAAGAAATATAAAGTCTCCAAAAATTGTGCTAATTAATTAAAACAATCAACACTCACCTCAAGTTGGAGAAAAGTTCTTGCACATGCTCAATATGCAGACCAAGTATAAAAAGTATTTTTGTCGAGGCCTTCTGTAAGCGCATCAGTGATAATGTTCAAAGGAATTCTTCTACTAAGAAGGTGAAAACGATCGTATGCAAAACAATACTCAACATGAAGTCGGGGTCGAATCTCACAAAGATTAGATTTTAAATTCACCAAACTTCATATGTCAAATCACTTTTGGGTGCACATTGTGTAAAATATCAAGAAAGTAAAATGAGAGGTTGATTTAAACTAGTAGTTTGTAACCAAAGTAAGCATGTAATAAGTTAATACAATTGTCAAAGTCTATTAAGATTAGGAAATTAGGGGTGTGCTTGCGATGTGGTAACCAATTATAATTGAGATTAACTACTTGGCTTAGACTTGATTATGATGTGGATAGCCTTGGCTCGGGATATACTTATTGTCTCTCGACCAACAAGCATATATCCTTGGGATTCTCTCAAACTCTAAAGCCTTCATAATTAACCAACCAATTAACTTAAGTGGGTTAAGCTATTTCTAGCCTCAACCCTTAGATGGAAAATTTGCAAATCCTTACGATGAATCCTTACCCAATTCTAATCTTCTTTCTCAAATAAGACCAAAATTAGAGAACTCAATCAATATTTGCAACCATCAATTTTATAATTAAAACTTGAAGGATTTAATGGATCTATACATAATAATCAATTCTAAGCACAAATAATCAATACCCAATCACAATTCATACACCCATCATGCACACACCCCTAGATATGAATTTAGCTACTCATAATATTGAAAAAAAAAAATCTACCATGTGGATCAACTCCAATTCCTTCCATAACAAGAAATCAAATTCAAATCCAAACTTTTTATATTCAACAGTGGAATTTTTACTCAGAGAAGAAGAAAAACTCACAAGTGTACTTCTCTCCAAGTGCACTATAATTCCTCTAAAAAAATCTGAAAATTGATCAATGAAAAGTGTCACTACAGATCCCCAAAAATATAATTGAAAAGCCCCAAATTTGCCTGAAAAGTGCTGGACAAAAATACCCCTCGGGCCACTTGAGTTAGACCTACGCTACACTTGCGGGCGCAAGTCTTCATTTGCGGTCCGCAATTGCTGAAGTTGGTTGCCAGTTTTTTGTCTCGAACTTGCATCTTACCCGCGTTCCACATGTATGGATTTGCGGTTCGCAACTCCAGCGCATGTTTCAATCCTCCGGACTTCACTTCTGATTGCCACTTGTAGTACACTTGCGTCACGCAAGTTGCCTTTTGCATTTCACATATTCCTTTTAAACTTTACTTCTTTCTTTGGCTCCTTTACTTGAGATTTCTTGCCTTTTTTCTTTGCGTTTTGAGTTCAAATCCTTATTCAACTTTAAATTCTAAGAATGCCTGCATACAAGAGATAAATGGCATAAAATCCATCTAATGAGCACAAGAATTTAGGAAATAATTTATGATTAAGAACTAAATAAGTTTGTAGATTACCAACTTATCAATTGCCCAAACTTAACTATTGCTTGTACTCAAGCAAGACATTCACTAAGCATATGATTGACTCAATCTTCAAAAACAAAGGGATCACACTAAGACTACTACGACTCAAGCAAAATAAGCAAAACAAAAGACTTAAAATAAAAGGACTCAATCAAAAATGTTGATCTCAATTGGTACCACCATAGGCATAAGGCAATCTCAATCATTTCGAAAATCCTTTTCAAGAAACTTCACTTTTCTCATTCAAAATCGGAGAACATTCTCATTTAAAACATGATCAATTAGCATCTCAAACATAGACACTATACTTTCAAGGCTTGCCTCAAAGTTCACATCACAGCTTATTGCATTCATTTTCCTTAATTGAGGTCAAGACTTCACTAATCACCCCAAGGTTGTAATGCCACTTACAATAAGAGAGAATACCACTCACAATTATGAATTTCACAACAATAGGGATTATAAGATAGAAGAAAAGACATTCACTCTCTCAAAGAAGTTCGAGTGCACACACATAGAATCATATGCTTACCCTTTATGTAATTTGCCACTAATGTAGAGTTGTCAAGATCAGAATCACTAAGTACTTGCGGATAACTATGAAGGTTAGGATCAAGAAGAGGATATAATTAAAGATGGCTAAAACCTCCCTAACACTCTCATTAGGCATTCAAGCACACCGCTCACATTATTGATATTCATTTCACCTTTTTTCTCCCTCTCACTACCCAAGTTTTTTCTCCAAGTCATTCATCCCAACACCTTTGTTTTACTCTTTTAGCATTCAAAAGGAAGGGTAGCACCACTCAACTTTTTTTTTCTTTCTTTCTTCCATCTTTTGATTGTTTCAAGCAACTCACAAGATTAGCATTAGGTGCTATCTCACATTAAAGCTCATTTCCTCCTTTAGGGCATTTTTGTATACACCACAAACTTAGGCTTTTGCCTACATCAATTATCCCACAATTTTATTTATGCCCCCCCCCAAACTTAGGCATTTAGCCTACATCCTTATCTACTAAGCACTTAGGGAGGTAGGATCCCAAGATAGAGGATTCCAAAGAGGTCAAGTTGTGTAACATGGTTGCCAAGAAAAGGTCAAAGGGGTTGACTAGGAGTCATTGCAAGGGAAGGAGTTTTCGATAAAGTTACTATCCAAAGAGGGCCTAAGGTCATCTTTCAAGCCAAGCAACATATAGGATTTCTCCTTAAATTAAATTCCGGGCAAGTTATATATGACATACATACATAAGAACATACTAAGACCTCACCACACAAGGCATCACAAACTCTTGGAGTTATAAGATATTCTCAAATTCAATTAAAATGAATGACTTTTGATAAATTATTCTGAATTTCAAGCAATTTATTTGTGAACAAAAAACTAAATAATGAAATTAAAGATCATAACAAGAGAACGATTGAATTCTTTTCCGCCCATTTTCTCAATTTTTTAAATTATTTGCCAAGAAATTTTTTTGGTGGTCCCACTCAAGACAAGAGCGACACAGACTCAAACAAATAATAAAACTAGTATTTTTTATTAAGAAAGTTGTCTCCCAATCTATCATAGAGATATGTCTCATGGTTCAACATAAAAATAAAGAATTTTTTTTTTGGTCCTTGAGAAAGAATCACGGTATAAAAAAAATCCCCAGAGTTTATTATGACTACTATTAACAAAGGTAAATTTGAACTATGCGCTCATCAATCATTTTAAGAATGAGGCCCGACGAAGGTACTAAGCGTGATATACCCACCCCCAAATAAATAACTTGCATTACCCCAATGCATAAAAGAATAAAAAAGAGAGAGGGGTGTAAATACTCCCGGGATAGAGACATTGTTGTCACGCCTTAAGTCTGGATGGGACAAACAAGTTTCATATATACATATATGCTATGCAGATAATCTATGACAGATGATATATCAGAGATTTATGTACTAGCAACAACTATTAAGGATGATACATGCATATATCATGACCGATGACCAACTGATATAAAATGATCATACTATAGTGTCTACGAAGCCTCTAAAAGAGTAAGAAACTATGCAATTGTCAAGTGATCAGGACAGGGCTCCACTATACCCATACTGTGTAAATATGTGCAGTAAAAGAGAGCACTATATCTATACTGGTTTTAGGGAGAAATTGAGCTAACCGACTGCTCTACTGATAAATGATAGTGCCTACTGAGGGGGTCTACAACTCTGTGTAATTGGTCCTGCATTTATAAGAATGCAACACCCCATACCATAGGATGTTGGTACATACATAACATGTACTGGTAGTAAGACATAACAAAATAACAAGTATAGATAAGATAGCACAATGAAAGAATTAATAATGTGCTCAATTGATATCTACTTGTGCCAGGAAGTAACCTATGAAACTGTAAACCACATGAAATTACTATGAAATTATTATACAAGTGTCTTCTAGATTTTTTTATTAATATGGGATAAAATGATATAATTATATGTGGAATTATATAACTTATGTACTTTCAAATGAATAAATAATAGCCTCTGACTAAAAGAGCCTCGGGGGCTTTATATCATATTAGAGGCATATAAACTCTGTTTATCTCTAAATCTCATATGTGATTGATAAGTCTCGTAGTCTATGATCTCTCAAAGTATGTCATGAAGGCTTAGCTTTGAGGGTCAGCCCTTAGGCAGGTACGTCATATATGACTCTACTTTAAGGGTATATATCCATAATAGGCTGATATGCCTGTAGGCTCAACTCTGAGGGTCTGTGGTCTCAACTATGTGCACAAAGTAGCATCGCAGCGTAAGTCAAGTGAATATAATATCTCTGACCTTCTCTGGATATTATTTAATTTATATTTAACAATTGATTCCATGAAGGCCTCTTAATAATTAATTAGAAATAAAAATCAACTATACATATAGTAAGCTCTGAATGATAATTTATGAACTAGTAACCGATGATAATCTCTTATTAAGCTAATAAACTAGTAAACTTTGCTCTGTTTCAAATGAATCATATGGACATGTATTTACTATACAGGTCATGAATATGCTATGACAAGAGAATTATCTATAGATACATATAACAAATGTACTATATGAGTTTTATAAAATACAAATGAAGGCATATATATAGCTTTGATGACTATGTGAACACTTGACTTATAACGATTAGCTCGAATACTCTGAACATATGGATAATAAACAACTGATATGCATGAGTGGTTACTATAAATTATAGGGCATATAAAAATTAAATACCATTCTCTATAAATTATATAAACTATATAAACCCTTGTAGAGAAACATGTGACGTTGGATCGTGCCTTACGGTGAAAGAGGTTTTATCCTTACATACCTTGATTCTGGATCTCGTAAAATTACAATGGACTATACTCCTTCCTACCAACAGGTAATCTACACAAAATCAAGTGGTACAACTATTACAAATAATCCATGAACACATTCTAGATATATCGGTAATATGTCAGCTATTAGGCAGGTGACTTGCTCGTCGGACTCTCTTTATACTTATGATTATTTTTAATTACCTTCTCTTATTACAACAATAAGTTAGACAAATATTATATATATTTATAGCAGCTAATAACCATATATGGCCCGCAAATAGTCTACCATAATCAAACAGGTAGCATGCCTGCATAATAATCAAAAACTCGGTGTATCGCCACACCCTCTGATTCCAATCCCAAAACAGTCAAACCCAATCCCAACTATGAGATTTCAACCAATACAAAGAACAACACATATAATACATCCACCAAATAGTCCAACAAAATCAGAATAACTCAAACTCACAGCTTTTGATAACTGTCCCATGAGTTCATCAAATAATTACGTCTAGAATTATCTCTTTCTTCTCATATATAATAAGGGATGGAATAAAAATTTCGTATCAATACTATACTTCTTTAATTTCAATTTTTTTTCTTCACAACCACATCTTAAAATAACAAAAAAATAAGTCAAAAATACTACTATGTTGAAAGGGGATGCTAAGGTGCTGCTCTCTCCAAAGGCAGCTCAAACTCCCAAAACATGTGGAATTGATGTCCACCACCATAACCATATTTAAACCATGATAAAATATAGCCAAAAACTTATCTTTAATCATTTGTAAAAACTTGAAGGAGCAATATCTCTAGAATGGAGAAAAAGGGCGACCCTTTCTCTTTTCTTTGCTTCAAAGAGAGTGGGTTTTGTGAGCTATTTTAGTTGTGAAATTATATGGAAATTTAAATAAATATATGGATACATATTGGCTAATTTTAGATGTATCTTGGGCCATGACCCTTTACCTAGCCCACTTCTCCATTTTATTCTTGATTTGGGCCAAAATTTCAAAGCAGGTGATCCACCTACTTGATGTCTTTTATGTTTTGGCCTTATATATTTTCATATTTGGGTGTTATTTCATTTATACCTTTCATATAATGTAGGATACATATAAAAGTAGCTCAAGTAAGTAGGAATTTAAATAAATAACTTAACCACGTAGAAAGTCTAAACACATAGGACGTTTATGCTAGTAGGTGAAACACATAGCTTTAGCAAGTAGGTAACTTTCTTATTCCCAACTTCAATTGCCTGTTCAAATCTCATTCCCTTAAACTATATTTTCCACTTTAGTATAGTTGGATACTTATACTTTGATTCAAATTCACCCTCATCTTCACATTTCCAAATAAATTCATCGACGTACCTTAGTCATACATATGTTTAAAGATATGGGGTATTACATTATCCCCCCCTTTGGACTATTCATCCTCAAATGTAGACTTTAGCTCTAAATAGAACTAATTCTGGAATTTTTCTAAAATTTTTCCAGAGTTTTCTTTGTAAATGGGACTATCCAAATTCTATCAGCTAACCAGAATACACATATACAAGCCCCACAGGGCATCACAACAGTTATAGTATAAAATGGAAGTAAGGTTCTGCTATGCTACAAAAGCAAATAACTATACATCTGATTTACCTTATATTTCTCTCTATGTTCTGACTCGTAGTGCGACATATGGAAGCTATGAACTCGCAGACATGAGTGACACATCTGAATATATATATATAACATATGAGTAAAAATTAATTGTGTATTGGTTCGACTGAAATTATGATTCGTATGAATAGGATGTATGTTATAAGAAACCTTCTCTATGTTCTTAAAATTAGTGTGGATATCTCGACCTCATGGAGTCCTCAGATTCCTAAGTGACTTCTTCGATATTATGATTTCTCTATAGTACTTTAACGAATGCCACATCTTTTATTCTCAACTTTCTAATCTGCCTATTAAGAGTAGCCACTAGAACCTCTTCAAATGATAAGTTTTCATTGATTTGTATATCCGTTGTTGGGACAATAAGTGATGGGTCCCCCATACACTTATGTAGCATACACATGCAATATTAGATGTATAGTAACTAACTCCGAAGGTAGCTTTACCTCATATGCCACCTGCCTAACTATTCATATAATTTTTTAAAGCCCAATATATCTTGGGCTTAGATTTACCTTCTTTCCAAATCTCATAACACCCTTTATAGGCGAGACTTTTATGAACACCCAGTCATCTATATGGAATTCTAGGTCTCTTCTCCTCACATCTAAGTAAGATTTCTGTCGTTTCTGAGCGGTCTTTAATCTCTCACGAATTAACTTAACTTTCTCTGCTGCCTGGTGGACCATATCTAGACCAAGCATTTGTGTGTCACGACCCAATTTCTTGATCATGATGGCACCTACAACTCCCCTGTAGGTGAACCAATTTTCGTAGCCCGACACGGTTAGTAATGAGATACTACCTAACAGGCAAGCATAAGAAAGCATACATAAGCGGAAGCAAGGAATACGAAATAGAGAAAAGGAACAATAGGAATAAATACAGAAGCTAAAACTAACCCAAAATGTGGTATCAAAGTAAATGAGCCGAACTAAGTGTATAAGGAGTAAAAGGGATCCAAACTAATATATACAAATTTATCTCCGAATAACAAAAGGAGTACATGATACAAGGATGAGAAAATTAGCTAAACTCTGGTCGCTAGGAGCTCTTTCTCAGTCTCGAATGGTTCAAAACACCTCGCATGAGGCAGCACTGTCAATGGCAAGAACTCACACTCAGATCTGCACCCAAAGATGCAAAAGTGTAGTATGAGCACCAATTACTAAGCAACGGGTACCCAATAGGTATCATAGGCCGACTGAGCGCATAAAATATAGAAAAGCAATAATATAGCAAAAAAGGAACAAGTAGTCGCAGAGACAACGAACAAGCACATGAAAACTAGCACAAAAGGATACAAGGCGAAAACAATCATGCTAGGCTAGCTAATGGAAATACATATCTCACAGACCTAGGTGAAGGGAGGAAAGAAATACACCTGGGGTCCATGCAATAACAATATATATAAAAAGAGTTAAAGAAGAAGACGGTATACTGGTAACCTCAAGTAAAAAGGAAAGGAGGAAAGAAAAGTAATGGTAACACACTTGAAAACAAGATTAAAACCAAGTCATGCTAGTAACACTATAATCAGGATCAATATCGCGATAGAATAATAATAAATAAAAGTCTACCTATAGTCCTACGGGCACCCATATGCCCGGGGAACACATGCAAGTGAAAACAAATCCTCCGGCATCCCATACTACCGAAGCGTACACTGAGCAAATAACAAACAAGGGTGGATCCAAACACAATATGCATGATGTGATATGATATGCTGAAACCAAGTGATAGTGGTACTGTATGTTGCCCCTTCCGGTACCTAAAAGAACCAATAGAGGCAGGATCCATGGATGGGATTCCCCCGAGTACCTCAACTCCACCATACACCCCTCCTCCGGTAACTCTCAGCCCGTAGCTCTTGGTCCAGAATGACAGGGTCCATGGAGGTTTACTCGTAGACCACATACTAAAACTCAAGCCTCGATATAGTAGTACAGAGTGAAACCAGATCCAAACTAGTAACCAAATCTCGAGAATGCATGCCTGAAGTCTATCTAGGTCTAAATCAGTGAAAGAAGTCTAAAAAAACCTATAAAGAGTGCCCGGACACAATCGAGTCTAAAACAGTAGTAAAGCCAGTCTGCTGCTCGGTCCGACCGAGTCTAGTATAAGTATGAAAACAGTGGTAAAATCATCCTTGTTAACTCTCTCTTACCCCAAAAAGATCCATGAAAAAAGTTCCAAACCTTTTATAACTATTTTATCGAAAATGGGCCTTGGGCCATGCAAGGTTTAAAAAACCAACAATAGTAGACCCGAAGCCAAAACCGTAGTAAAACATGTGAAAACCTCTTCGTATGCATAGAATGGCATGCTTAATTACAAACAGTAGCCCAATGGCTCATAATCAATCTATCGGCCCTGCACAGGCTCCAATCGCTCTACAGCACACATAGCTAGCTCTACAACGAATATCGATGTCTGAGACTCATGGACATTTCCAAATAACCCACCATCTATGGTCCACAGTCAAAAACAAGGCTAGACAAGACCACAAGGGTGATACTATCAACTACAATTAATACTACAATGAACAGAGCGAAAATAAGACGGACATGAAGAAGCGGACAAGGTCTAGGGTACCAAGCTAATAAACCCAACCGAAGGATGCTAATTAGTACAATTATATATTATATATGCGAAGTATAAAAGATTTAAACCGTAACCTACCTGTCGTCTGATGACAAGCTGCTAGGACGATGATGTCCAAGCTCGAACCACTCCGAGAAGCTCCGAAATAAAATCAAGCTCAAATTTAGGCTTGAATAACTTGACGTAAATAATTGATTTTCCTTTAAATAACTGAATTGTAAAGTAAAAAAATGTTTTTCTCCCAAAAATTCTCTCCAACGTGAATTCTAAAAAGGTGTACCACTCCTTTTGAGAAACAAACATTTAACTACTAAAAGAATGAAAAATGAGAAAATGTGTGCAGGGGCAGATTTGGATATAAATAGAATTAAGTCACTATACTACATGAATTAATTAAGTGATGTGTAGGTGGCCAAGTGGCAGTCTCTCACTTGACATAGCAAGGTGTTGTCCACCCATAGTACCTCTACGTGGAGTAGTCACAAATATTGTTATCCCATTATGTACACAATCGGGTATTGCGTAAGTTCGTAGTAAAATAAATACAAATTTTTAAATATATCATAATAAATAGAAAATTATTTCAAATAATACCTACTATATTATAATAATAACTTTCAATATAACTAAGTTTACTATCTCTATTAAAATATTAATAATTTATAAGACTCTTATAAAATAAATAGATACACAAATATATCATATCAAAAGAATTTTTCATAAATATTTAAAATATTTTAGGAAGGCAATAAAAATATAACTTACCAAATTCAACTTTCAAATTAAATACTTCCAAATATGCGCGATGTTAATAAAATTTTCAATTTTAGGCTTGCAATCCTTTGCTACGAGACGAAGATTAAGGTCATACGATACCTTGAATTAGGATCGATCTGCCCACAAGGTCAGTTGAGGTCATACAATTGCAAATCACTATCACACGATTTTGATAACTCATCTCTTGAGTCTCAGCTCTAAAACAGGGAAATGGCCATAAAGACCAAACGAACGGCCAGGGCACCGAACCACTGGTCCTAGCAAGCCATAAATGACTTGGGGAAACTACAGGAAATCTATAACAGTAAAAGGAAAGCATAAATTCGGGAATGACCGGAAGGGTCATTACATCATCCACTACTAAAAAGGACTTTCGTCCTCGAAAATCAAGAACAAAAAAGTACCTGAAGGCTCAAACAACTGTGGATACTGAGCCCGCATCTCTCTCTCGGTCTCCCAAGTAGCCTTTTCAACTGAACGGTGCTTCGACTAAACTTTCACAACCGGAATCTCCCTAGACCTCAATCTCCTGACATCTATGGCCAAAATAGCTATCAGCTCCTCAACAAAGGCTAAACTCTCATCCAACTGAACCGTGTCCCACTGAAACACATGAAACTCATCTGGAACATACTGTCGCAACATCGATACATGGAAAACTGGGTGCATAGCTGAAAACATCAGAGGCAAAGCTAACATGTAAGCAACACTACCAACCCTCTGAAGAATCTCAAATGTCCCAATGTACCTGGGGCTAAGCTTTCCCCGCCGACCAAGTCTCATCACACCCTTCATGGGCGATACATGGAGGAACACTAAGTCACCAACACTAAACTTCAAGGCACGAAGTCTACGATCAACGTAGATCTTCTGCCTACTCTGAGCAGCTCAAAGTCTATCCTGAATCACTCAAACTCGATCTAGGAAATCTCGAAGTAAATCTATACTCTGTGGCCTAGACTCCAAACCATCAAACCAATCAACTGTCGATCTGCAATGCCTACCATACAACGCCTCGAAAGGTGCCATTCCAATGCTTGAATGGAAGCTATTATTATACGCAAACTCAGTCTAGGGCACAAACTGATCCCAAGAACCTCCAAAGTCAAGAACACAGGCCCGAAGCATGTCCTCCAGGACCTGAATAATCCTCTTGTACTTGCCATCTGTCTGAGGGTGGAATGCAGTACTAAGATGAACCTCGGTACCCAAATACCGCTAAATAGCTCTCCAGATCTGAGATATGAATTGAGTGTGCGGTCTAAAATGATAGAAGCTGGGACCCCATGCAATCGAACAATCTCACGAATGTAGATCTGGGCACCTCTCTGCACTGTACGTAGTCTTAACCGGCAAGAAGTGGGCTGACTTAGTCAGCCGGTCCACAATCACCCAAATAGAGTCGAAACCCCTAGAAGTACGAGGCAAACCAACTATGAAGTCCATAGTAATCCCTTCCCACTTCTACTCAGGAATGGGAAGTCGTTGCATTAAGCCACCAGGTCTCATGTGCTCGAACTTCACCTGCTGACAGTTCAAGCACCGAGACACAAACTCCGCTATGTCCCATTTCATACCACTCCACCAGTAAAGCTGTCTCATGTCTCGGTACATCTTGGCTGCACCAGGATGGATAGAATACCTAGAATAATGTGCCTCCCAAAGAATCAACTGAATCAAATCCCTAACTCTCGGAACACAAAGTCGACTGTCAAACCTCAGAACACAATTTGAAACTAGAGTAGCCCAGTTGGCCTCACCTCAAACAACCTGATCCCGAATATCACACAGCCGCTGATACTCAAACTGACGGCTCTGAATCTGATCAACCAAGGTAGAACGAACCTCAACACTGGAAAGAACTCTGCTAGGATCCGACAAGTCTAGCGTAACTAAATGGTTAGCCAAGGACTGGATGTCCAAGGCCAACGGCCGCTCTGAAACTAAAAGTAAAGCTAGGCTACCCATACTCACTGCCTTTCGGCTCAAGGCATCCACTACCACGTTTGCCTTACCCGGATGATATAGAATAGTGAAGTCATTGTCCTTCAGTAACTTAATCCATCTCCTCTGCCTCGAGTTCAACTCTCACTGACTCATGATGTACTGAAGACTACGTTGATCGGAGAATATCTCACATTGAACCCCATATAAGTAATGCCTCTAGATCTTGAGCGCGAAGACTACCGCCGCCAACTCTAAGTCATGAGTGGGGTAGTTGCACTCGTGAACCTTCAGCTACCTCGAGCATATGCTATCATATGACCCTGCTGTATCAACACACAACCCAGGCCAACCCCTGAAGCACCATAATATACCGAGAAGCTCTGACCCTCAACTGGCAAAATCAACACTGGTGGTGAAGTCAACGAGGCCTTAAGCCTCTGAAAGCAATCCTCGCACTGATCCGACCACTGAAATGGGATATCCTTCCTAGTCAGCCTAGTCAAAGGTGCTGCTATGGAAGAAAACCCCTCGACGAACCGTCTATAGTACCCTGCTAAAACAACAAAGCTGCAAACCTTAGTAGGAGTAGTAGGTCTCGGCCAATCACGAATTGCTGAAATCTTACTCGGGTCCACTCTAATCCCATCCTTAGACACCACGTGTCCTAGGAATGCAACTGACTCAAACTAAAACTCATGCTTTGAGAACTTGGAATAAAGCTGATGATCTCTCAAAGCCTGGAGTATAATCCTCAAGTGCTGCTCATACTTATCTCTACTCCACGAGTATACCAAGATGTCGTCTATGAAAACTATCACAAATGAGTTCAAATACGGGCCAAGCACCCTGTGCATCAAGTTTATAAAATCTACGGGGGCATTAGTCAATACAAAAGACATCACCAAGATATCATAGTGGCCATAACGTGTCCTGAATGCTGTCTTAGGGATGTCTTCTGCCCTATCCCTCAACTGGTGGTAGCTTGACCTCATATCTATCTTCAAAAACACGACCAAACCCTGAAGCTGATCAAATAAATCATCTATGCGTGGCATTGGATACCCATTCCTCACAGTTACCCTATTCAACTGCCAATAATCAATACACATTCGCATCGACCCATCCTTTTTATTTATAAACAGAACAGGAACACCCCAAGGTGATACACTCGGCCTAATGAAACCCTTAGCTAACAAGTCCTGGAGCTGCTCCTTCAGCTCCCACAACTCAGTTGGAGCCATATGGTAAGGAGAAATGGAAATGGGCCTGGTTCCCGGCTCTAACTCAATAGCAAAATTAATATCTCTCTCCGGTGGAAGGCCTGGCAGGTCGGTAGGGAAAACATCTAGGAAGTCTCTAATCACAGGAACTGACTCAGGGGAGGAAGGGTCGGCAATAGCATCTTGGACATATGCTAGATAATACAAACACCCGTGAGAAATCAACTTCCTAGCTTGAAGATAAGAGATGATCCCAAACGCTGCATGGCTGACAGAAACCTGCCATACAACTGGGGATGCGCTAGGCACGACTATGGTAATGGTCTTGGCATAGCAATCCAAACCGCACGATGAGGGGATAACCAGTCCATGCCCAGAATGAGATCAAAGTCTAACATAACAAGAATCATCAAATCACCCCAGGTCTCCAAATCACCAACAGAAATCATACAAGCCCTCATAATCCGATCCACTACTAAAGAATCTCTTACTGGGGTCAAAATAGATACAGGAACAAATAATAACTCATTAGTCGACCCCAAACAAGGCATAAAGTAGGCAGATACATACGAACAAGTGAATCTAGGATCAAATAAATCAAAAGCTATTTGACGATAAATAGAAATCGTACCTGTGATCACAACATCCGAGGCCTCTGCCTCCGGTGTTCCAAGGACCGTATAAAACTGACGACGACCACCACCTGACCGACCGCCATCCCTACCACCTGTCCTGCCTTGAGGGACACCACTCCTAGTCTGACCACCACCTCCTCTGGCCGGTGGCTGAACTGAGAAAATAGGCTGAGCTGCAGGTTGAACTGTACCCCACTGGGGAAAATCTCTCACAAAGTGACCAACAACACCACAAGCATAACAAGGCCCTAATGGCCTAAACTAGCGAGATAAACTAGAAGAACTTGTATGGTCACCCCAACCTAATGCCCCAGAAGCTGCACCTCTCGATGACTGACCACTATAGCACTGCTAGTTACCCTGACCCTGCTCATACTGGGACCCACCAGAAGACTTAAGTGAAGCCTGAACCGGTTGACTAAACTGACCCTGGTGCTGCTATGGTTGATACCCTCAGCCCCACTGGCCTAAGCCTTTACCACCATGACAAGAACCACTGTAGCTACCCTGATATCAAGGCCTCTTATCTCTGGACCCGGAATCATGATGATGCAAATCCTCTATGGTACAAGCATAGTCAGCAATAGCCTGGAATGATTGACCACTAGCAACCATTATCTCAGCTGGCTCTTTAAACTCTGTCCGCAACCCCCAAACAAACCTACGGACTCTGTCAAGCTTGGTAGGCATAATCATGGCCCCAAATGGAGCAAGCTGATGGAAACAGATCTCATACTCTGATACAGCATAGAACCCTGTGTAAGTCTAGTGAACTCCTCTCTTCGATGCTCTTTGTCACTCTGAGGCAAGAACTTGGCCATAAAGGCCTCATAAAACTCAGACCAAGTCAACAGAGGCGACGATGATGGTCTGAAAGCAACCTGGGCCCTCCAACTGATATATAGTGTATCCAATACCGTGAATCTCCAGTAAACCCAGATGGTGAAATATCTCCTCACAGGTAGTAATAACGTCATGTGGGTCCTATCCAGAAGTACCAGCAAACCACGAAGGTGCCAATCCCAAAAACC
Organism: Jaltomata sinuosa; assembly: GCA_003996215.1. NCBI lineage: Eukaryota > Viridiplantae > Streptophyta > Magnoliopsida > Solanales > Solanaceae > Jaltomata > Jaltomata sinuosa. The sequence goes on from QJPP01004830.1 coordinate 120,989, forward strand.
TACCCAATGCCTTCTGCTCTATCTCTGTCATAGTTGGACGAGGAGCAAGAGGTAATGCAACTAATGGGACCAAAATAACCTTAGCATAGGGAGCCACATGTCACGACCCGATTTCTCGGTCATGATGGCACCTACAACCCCCGGTAGGTGAACCAATCCCTGTAG